>MU619431.1:6737-34667 GCA_025201805.1 Parasitella parasitica | reverse complement strand
CTTATGCGCCATAAGAACAGGCATGATCATCGCTATCTGAGCATAACTTGCTTACCACTGAGCGATGTCTCTATCAAAAATTTTTCGCAAAAACATTTTGGTTTTTTCGTTTGCGGAGTTTTAAATTCTTAAATCACGTGTTTTTTTTGTTCCGCTGGGATTATGAAAAGTTTTTAGTGTCAAATATTAAACATGCTTCAACAAGTAGTAATTTATAAGTATTATTATAATTTTACTTGAGTTGAAGCTACAATAATGTGGTAATAGCCATTGTTAATCAATAATATTCTTAAAAGGTTATATCAAATCAGTGATAAACTGAGTTGGTGAGGAATAAAATATAAAATCATGAAATATATATTTCTGATACCACAGTAAAAGGTATCATTGCATTGCAGCTATGTCAAAACAGGTTTGAGTTTCATAAGTTAGACATTTGCTCGTACCTTTGTTAAGGAAACCATAGAATCCTCAGGATCAAACCTAGAAACTATAACGAAGATTCAGAACTTACAGTTCAAAAAGTTGTCATTGCGTTTGTTTATTAATGGCTTTGTGGCGTAACTCGACGGGAAATTCATCCTTGGCTGATCTGAACAACTAAATCTGTCTCACTAAATTCCCCTTTTCTTCTTTTCGTGCTTCACACTATTTTTTGTCTAGATTGAACACCTCATTTTTCTATAAAAAGATGAAAGATCATGATTTTGTGATATTTTATAGTAGGAAATAGCTATTATTTATTCAACCTTTTCTCCACTTTAACGCTTTATTATTCATGAAATAAAGAAACGATACTGCCAAAAAGGCCTTGTAAGAAGAGAATAACTGCGACTTACATATTTTAAAAGCAACTTCAAAGCTTCAATAAGTAAAGTCAAATAGCATTTTAGAAATACATGTAGTAGAAGGAAGAATTGAAAAACATAAGGACTAGCGCAGAAAATAATTGAAATCATTATCTAAGTTTCCGAATTCAACTAAATCTTTACCCCAAACGCCATCAAAATCAAAGATTATCATTGCCAGTTCATATGGACCTTCTTGATGACGTTTGTGCTTTTACATATCCTTGATCTTTTGAGAATATGAAGGAACTATCAGCATTCTTGATACCAGAATTCGGATAAGATCGACGTATTAACATCGGTTGCACAGCCAAGGCCAGACAATGACCGCATGGTATGGAATTCAATAAAAACCGTCAATTTGGATATAACAGAGTTGAAATGATTTACTCGTTGGGTTTTCTTTGAGTTAATGAACAGCCTTTATATATTAATGGCATGCCGTCCTTCATGTAGTGAAGGTGGTGGGTATTTACAACTTTAAGATATTTAGGCCAAAACTCCAGAAAACCTTACCTTACAAAGAAAGGGCTTTGACTTTGGTGTGATTGTATTTGGCAACAAACTTTCTTCAAACCAGGACCATGTAGTATGTTATTAGACGAAGATCATTCCTAAACGGACGAAGACCAGAGCGTCATCTGCTTAGCATAGGAATTTAGGATTAACGCTAGATGCCTGAGCTATGTGGGAATCGCTGTTATTCCTTTGAATAATAATAGCAATGATTGGTGCTTTGAAGAGTTGCCTAAACAGAAGGTCAAAAACAAGATTACATTATTTGAATGAATATAGTAGCCGTTTATGTTGATTCTGATCTGGTTTGATCCCATGAGGTTATGACAAGTTCGTGGGCTTTTTCTTGGTCAAATAAGCCAAAGTCTTTAGAGAATATAACTGTAAAATTTTTCTGTTTAACTACTTTATATTTGGGTAGGGTATCTTCTACGGTCACTCGGCAATAAAGATCATTTACAGCGATGTACTTGCCAGGTACATTAGGTTGGTAGATGTCCATCATCCTTTGAAATTCGCAGGTAAATGTCGGTCCGGACGGTCACCAGCCTCAGGAGTCACGTCAAGAACAAGGTATATTCCAACAAGATCAATAGATTGGTAATGAAAAAATGAAAGCACTAAGCAGAGTGTGAAGCGAAAAGATTTTTTTACGCAGTAGTGTGTTTTCTCTCTATCACTCTTTCTTTCTCTTCTTTTACATTTGACAGCCAAAATAAAAAAAAAAATAAAAAAAAGAGGAATACAGATCAGCATTTGCCATCAGCACAGCTTTCAACATGAGTAACAACTTTGAGGTAATAAATCCAACCTAAGGAATAGAGACATAATGGGCGCGAATAGACATGTATTTATCTTATTTGCACAAAAAGGTACTTCAGAATGACCTACGAAATGCTACAGTAAAAGAGATTACGGATTGTATGAAGGCAGTAAACAACACTCTAAGTAGCCATTCTCGCATGGTTGTTTCGGGGAGGAAAGAGGAAATCATCTTGCGTTTTACTACTTTCATCGTAGGCTTAATAACCAACAATAAAAGATCCAGCATCGCTACTGTAGTTCGTATTGTCAATGACACAGCCCCAAGGAAGTAAGCATATACCACCTTTGACTTCTTAATAGCCAAGTGACCTAATCCTTTCTTGCAGATTGGCGTGGAAATACAAGGATGATGAAATAACTGTCAACTGCTTTAAACCTCGAGCTGGGCGTGATAGGCCTGCACTAGCTATCGAACAGCTCAGCTTTAAGCATAGCCCTTTTTTCAAACCTATGGTAAGATTAGCAAGTATCGAAGTATGTCCTGGTATGTGATTTGGCTGTTTTATCATATATTCCCGTATCTGACCAAGATATATCAGCTGCTGCAAACAACTACCGCCAATCGAGACTATTTCAATTCACCTTAAACGAAGCAAATCGACAGCTCTTGGCCACCACAAACGCTATTGATGACCGACCTCCATACCAGATCAGATTTTATTGCTCTCAATATAACGGCAGCACTTCCAACTTGCTTGTGGAACTCCCGAGCGTGTGCGAATTAAAAGTGAACGATACCGTGATTCAAGGAAGTGTAAGATCGCTATCCGCTATTTTATTGTTTTGGTGTCTTAACATACGCCATTAGATCTTACGCTGTTTAAAAGGAAAGCCAGGCACTGTGAATCCTCCTGACCTCACTATCATGACACGAAAACAAGCCCTCAATAATGTTGAATTAGTCTATATTAACAGCGACATTCCTTTCATTGCTAGCGTCTACCTTGTAGAGAGAACACCAGTTGCACAATTAATCCAGATCATGAAAGAAAAGAGATTGATGACCAAGGAAGAAGTCTTGGAGAAACGCAAGTATCCGGTATACATGTTGTAGATATGCACCATACTAACTAATGTTAACTCTACAGTGCAACAAACGCAAGAAGAGGACGAAATCATAATGGAATCCGAAACTTTGTCAATTAAAGATCCAGTAAGTACAGTTTTGATTATGTTCCTCTCACTTTCTTATTCACTTTGATCCTTTACCTCAAAGCTTGCGTTTACTCGCATTAGGATACCTACCAGATCAAGGGGTTGTAAGCATTTACAATGCTTTGACGCCAACGTATTCTTGACAATGAATGAGCAAACTCCAACTTGGTCGTGCCCTGTTTGCTTCCGGCGGATTGAAGACTGGGAGGAATTGTTTGTTGACGAATATTTTATGGAAATGCTACAAAATACTCCCAAGCATATTGACAGCGTTCGTGTCGAACCTAATGGTCACATAACAATTATAGATGAAAATCCAGATCTGGCAAACGAAGAGTCTGAAGAAGAGGAAGAGATAAAAGTCAAAACTGAAGAAAAAGTGATTGCCACAATCTTATTAGACGATGATGATGAAGATCAAGAGGTCAGAACGGTTGAAAAGAAAAAATCAAGGCCAGCAGCAAAGTTACAGGAAGGAGCGATATCTAATGATACTATACCCAACACAGCGAGTACAACTGAAGCAACAACTGCCTCACCTATGACTAGAACCACATCACCTCATGAAAGGATCGCACTCTCTGAAGTTCCGGAAACTGATACACCTCCCAAAAAGAAGCAGAAAATGGATTATATCGATTTGACATTTGAAAGTGGAGATGAGGATGATGTCGAAGAATATACGAATGGCAGCCAAAATCAAGGTACAAGTGCCAATACAGAAAATAGTGAATAATCTAGGTATATAGTATTTACAAAATAAAGTAAAAGAAGCAATAATCAGGCAAAATTCTTGGTTATTGAAGTGTTCGAAGTTTATAAACATGCAGAATATGGAAAGTCATCAAAATGAGTTATACATTTTTGATTTAGGCTCCCTATAAAGCCATTGCACTATATACACCTGTGGGTGATTACTAATTGAGCATATAAACATAGTTTATTCAGATGCGCGTAAAGCCTTTTGCACTTCTAATCTCCTTTCTTCTAGCAACGACTCCAATTCACGTTTTTTTGAGCGAACATCATCCACAATACGGTTTAATCGACGAACAGCATCACGAGCTGCATCGATGTCTCTTTCCTGTTTGCGAACCTTATCCTCAATGTCGCTTTGATCAGTCAATTGGCGCAATTTGTAGTCGTAAAGAGCTTGGAATTGATCGCGAAGAGGACGAGAAGCGAATGACTCGTAGTTTTCGCTTTCTTTAGCCTTATTGGCTTTGCGCTCTGCTTCCTGGACCCGTTCCTTTAACTCTGCTAATTCTCTCTTGAGCATATCCTCCTCGTCGTATTTACTTCCAGTTTTAGTGCTCTTGCTGCTCAATGTAGTACTGGCAGTACCGAGACGGGTTACATAGCTATCCGCCAATTTGGCGCTATTTGACATAGATTGATTTGTTCCTTTACGAGCGCCCGTGCCTGATCCTGGGCGTTCCCCGAAATCAGCTGCATATTCACCAGCAAAAGCAGCATGAAGATCTGGCGGGAGATCTTTAGGAATACGAATACCGCGAGTACGTTGATTCAGAATATGATAAAACATCAAACACTGATCTTGGGTAAGCGCATTCGTATGATTTACATCGATCAACGTCCTGAACATGAGATGAATTCAGTGTGTGCTATATAACAAAGTGTATATTTACCATGCATTCGTCAAATCTGTACGAGAAAGACCTAATGTATCGTAAAAATCATTCATCCTACTGACTATAAGACTGGTTCAGTATACCAAATATCTTTGTGTCTCTGACATTGCCATACATTTAACTTTCCCCGTATCATTGGCATATTTAGAATAGATATTTTGATATGAGGTCAAGTCCTCAGGAGTCATATCCCAGCTGAATTCAGGTTCTTGTGATTGCGCATAATAGCCAGTTTGTTGAGGCTGTTGATAGTCGGTGGGATAGCCAGTAAGCTGAGTTTGTTGATATCCCATAGGGTTAGCTTGCTGGTAACCTGTGGGTTGAGCTTGCTGATATCCTTGGTAACCTGTAGGTTGAGCTTGTTGGTAGCCAGTGGGTTGAGCTTGTTGATAACCAGTGGGTTGAGCATACTGTTGTTGCGGTAGAAGGTGGACTTTATTGGCGGGTATCAAAGAAGGAGGAAGGGAGATAGGCGCTTCATTGCCATTAATACAGTTGAAAGTGAGATGCATTGCGATACAGAATTCTTCCAAATCGAGGCTGCCATCCTTATCAATATCCGAAAGATCCCTTCGAACAAAAAAGTTAGACACTTGTAATCAAGCTTATGCTCATCTGCCATTACCAGATACGCTCCAAACGATTAGGTGGTAAATTGGAGTTTAAGAGGACGTCGCGAGCAGTAGCACCTATCCAGATATTAGTATTTCATAACACATGGCATAAACAAACACTACCAGACATGTAGCCATTCACTTGGCCTCTTGCTTGAAAAATCTCGGCATATTTTTGTCGTTCAGCCTGAGTTATAGCACTCATGTTTATGATGTGTATATCAATACGAAAGGAGTGAAAAAGAAAAGAAGGATAAAGGCTATATTTGTAAATTGGTGGAAGATGGACTTAGTGTCGCACGGTCACAGTTACCCTATTTGTGATGCAACGTACAATTGAGAAGAGACGAGTAAGTGGACAGACATGAGGGAAGTAATGTTCTTTGAGAAAAAAAATAACTAGCTTCTACCAACTGTACACTATAACATAAATATATGCATATATAGACACAATGGGTGTTTTTTTATTCAGAATAGTAATTTCTTCCAAAGCGAACTACAGAATTTAATGACGACGAGAAGCAGCAATGACACCTTGGAGTTCCTCGACCTTCTTCTTGGCACGAAGGAAAGAACCGAGCTATGAATTCACAATTTCTGTCAATACAATTATCCATAATATCGTATTGTAGTGGCTTACCTTGCTCTTACAGAGCTTTTTAGCACGCTTATCTCTGGAGTTCTTGATCAATTCCATAAGACGACGCTCATAAGGAGCATAACCAGCAACTTCACGAATGACGCTCTTGACAAAGACGGTACGCTTGGAAGCGGCCTAATAAGCGAGTGTACATTATTAGTATGCATTTTTTACAATATTGTAAATGTCTTCGATATACGAAACAGAAGTGTAGATGACAGTTAGAAGGGAAATACATTGTGAAAATTGCGTGTATAATTCGAATCTGTATATAAACGAGTTTATATTCTGGTTTCAAAGAAAACGTCAAATTCAGTGTATTTCCTTCATCTTGCATTTCCACATCCATGTCCATATTTCGATACATCATCCATCTATTCATCGAGTATATACATACACCAATCTTGTTAGAAGGCTTAGCCTTAAGTTCACGACGAGCAGTGATGTGGCCCTTGTTGAGACCAACAGCAATTCCTGACTTGGATGCAACCATTGTATGTATGATGAAAGAGGGGGAGTAGTGAACAACTCTTGACTTGCACGACTTTCTACGGCCATCCCTCCTCCACATGGAGAAGGAAAATATCCGGCAAGAATACTACGGTTCGAACCGGAGAAATGCATAATAAATAAGAGTTAATGAAGGTGAAGAATCTCCGGCTCGCTTGATAAAGTTTTCTTTATTGGATTAGTACGGTGCTGCACTTGTTCATTTGTGGGGACGTCAAAAGAGAAGAAGAAGAAACTAAAAAAATAAATTGTGAAGATAGAGGTGTAGGTACTATTATGGATGGCTATACAACAACAGATCAAATAGCTAGCATCACTGCTTAATATTTTAATCAAAAAACAATCAAAGATCTACGCAATTCGCTCTCATTCTTGTTGTCCCATTTTTGTCTTTTACGTGGTGAATCTGCTAGAAAAGCAGAGCTACCTGACTTACAAGTAGTCAGTATCGAAGGTGAAGGCTCAGGTCGTTGCCCTGCGATGATACTTGTTATGCGTCAAGGAAAAACAAATAAATTTGGTAGACTGGAGATTGGAGCATGTTTACGTAACGCAAGAGTAGAGATCTGCCCATTTATGATGCTTGGAGTGTATCTATTTGCACAATTCCATATCGAACGTTTCCAAATTTTGAACAATCAAAAAACTGGTTTAATGTCAAGGCTCTGAAACACACTCAGGATCCAACAGTAGAATGGGCTTATCATAGCCATCTGAGCGCTATTGATAAGGCTTTTAAGGCATGCAGGATTACTTCATCCAAAAAGACACATGTAAATCGTGGTGCTGCTGCCAGAATGGCGGATTTACAAGGTGTCGAAGAATCTGACTTTAGGCGCATGGGTCGATGGAACAATTCTTCAATGAATGGTGCGTATCTTACAGGACTACCTCGTGGTATTATGAGAAGCTTAGCTGGGTTTCCCCAAAGGGGGACTTTTCATCTTCCTCGTAATGCAACAACACCTTCTGAGGATTTACAGTCAAAGGTTTTTCCAGAAGCAAGTATGTGGTTAAGTAAAATACATGAAGGACGTGCAGAGCAAACAGTTTCTGCTGAAGGATTCCTTAATCTGCTATTGGAATTACGAATCACATTTTCAAGATTCGGTATTTATGCAAAAAATCACACCAGATCATCCAGTATGGAAGCATGAGCTTTTCTACGACCCAGAATACATTCAATTCAAAAGGTGCTGCTTTAATATTGAATTGTACAACAGTTTTGATTCTAATATTTTTTTTTATGTAGGCAGTTAGAAATTTCTTCTCAAGCTGAGGAAAATCAAGAGAATATAATGTTACAACGAGTTGTACCTTTAATTGAACGCAAGCTAGCAAACATTGAAGAGAATAGTAGAATGTCATACGAGAAGCTTTCAGATATAGTAAAAAAATTAACAAGTGACATCTCTAACATTTCAACTGGGAGAGCACCATTGCAAATAAATATTGAATGGCCACAACAAGGTTCTAGTAGTAGCATTCTACCTAGCGCATCTATACGAACGTTTAGCACCGATACTACTACAAATACTACTACTGAAGTTCAGTCAACCACACAAGAAACGCCTAGACCTTCATCTTCTGCATCTTACAGGTTGAGTACAAATGTTTATACATTGACTGATTTGTACAGGGAATGGACTGAAGGTTTAGGTGGTAAACATTCAGTAGTTTATATGAATGCAAATCGTCCAGGTTGGTGCTCTAGCCACAAAAGTTTATACATGGGAAGACGTAAAATTATCAAGGCTTGCGAAGACTATGCTGCTGTTGAAGGGATAACTGTCTTGGATGCTGTTAGAAGAGCAGAAATGCTACGAGTTAGAAACAAAAAATCATTAAATTACCTTTCCAAAAATAGTGATTTAATTTTTACATTACTCTAAATAATAAAATTCTTTTACACAATATATTAGGTTTTCTTTGTGATGTATAAAGTTATAGTTAGATAGCAAAAATATAGTATATAATGCAAAAATATATGAGGCATCATATATCATCTGCTATATAAACTAATAAATTTATTACAGGTTTCCCAACCTTCAAATAAGTCGACTTATTGAAGTTTCTTCTTGAATAAGTTCAATTAATTGCCTGCCTCAGGTTTTCCGACCCACATATAAATTGTACTCAACTTATCAAATGTCTCACATTTGTTATTTGTTGGTTTATAATACTATATTTTTTTTCCGATAACACAACCGAAAGGAATTCTCATAAACAGCAAAAAACTAAACTCGTTTTTGTAAGATAAACCCAAAACCTGTAATGAAAACAAACCAAACCGAATAATTACATTAAAGAGGGTACTTTTGCCTACATTTTTCATAAGTACATAACATAGTAAAAAACTTGAAAATGGCATTGTGTAAATCGTCGATTTTTCCTTATACCCCCCTCATGCGAAATTTGGCAACGAGGTATGCAGCTAAAAAATATAACGGCAATCTCGCTTTCTGTTTAGGTTGGTCATAGAAGAAGTCTTCAGCAGAAATTTCATTGTTACTAATGCATTACAAGTAAGTCTAAACATAAGCTTTTGTTCATTTCACAGCTTTAATATTCTGTTGTCTAATTTCATCCGAAAAAGATAAGCTATACAAAGAACCAACTTCGTCTGAAATCCAAGCAGAATAGTGCAAAACAATATTATCAGAGCCATCTCATTGAACTGCCGATGATTCAATTGTGTCGCAATGTAAATATGATATATCGTATCAATCGCTAGATCTGCTGTTTGGATGCTTTATGTAATCTTACTAAATCTTTTAGGTTTTATCATTTTAAATGGCATTTGTTTTATTTTCATTGGAATGCTTTGTATTAGTAAAGCTTCATATATACATGACAAGGTACTTTTCAATTCAGAATACTTTATTTAGAAGTTAGATTTTCATGAACCACGTTTTCTTATGTTTTTGATCGGATAAGAGCACCGTTTTGATCGGATAAGTAAGTGGGTTTAGCTTGTTGCTGAACTCCGTGAGTCCGCACAATAACAACATTTGACACAACATTTGAAATAAAAGTAAAACCTTATATGTTGGATCATAATAAATCAAGTGGTTTCGGGATTTGGCTCGTTGCAAGATGATTACCAACAACAATAACAACAATTGAAGACATTGTAATTTTACCCATTTTTATTTGGCTTTTTCCCAATTGTTGCAGTTACACAATCAATAGCATTGCACTGATATTGCAGATTAAGAAAATCTTCATTATGAGCGACTCGTTTGTTCACCATCGTATGATTAGTTGGAGATTGAATTGAAACTTTTGTTATTATTACAGTAGTTTGATGTAAAACCCCTGTGGTAGAGATAAGATGTCTTACACGCGGAATTTTTTGGCTATATTTTATCGTTGCAGCAGAATCCTTTTGCTCGTCTTTTTTCTCTTGACTATCATCTAAATCAACAAAATGTTTACCGATAACAAGCAAGCTCAATCTCAAGTTCAATTCCCCATGCAATGGATCTCCAGCATGGATGTTGATGTCCAACCCAAGGCCACCCGCAAGACTTCCATCATCTGTACCATTGGTCCCAAGACCAAGCCTGTTGAGAAGCTCACTGCATTGATTGATGCTGGTATGAATATTGTCCGTATGAACTTTTCTCATGGTGATTATGAGTACCACAAATCTGTCCTCGATAACGCTCGCGCTGCTGCTGCTGGTAATGTACAAGTGAAGCGTGATTTTCACAGACAACTAACCATCAAACCTCTACCTATTAGCACGCCCTGATAAAGTCATTGCCATTGCTTTGGATACCAAGGGTCCTGAGATCCGTACTGGTTTGATGCTCAACGACACTGAAGTCCCCATCAAGAAGGGCCATCAAATGAACATCACCACCAACGACAAGTACGCTAATGCTTGTGATGGTGACAACATGTATGTTGATTACAAGAACTTGCCCAAGGTTATTGAAGTTGGCAAGAACATTTATGTTGATGACGGTGTCCTCTCTTTCAAGGTTCTCTCCAAGGGTGATGATTTCGTCCGTGTTGAGGCTCAAAACAACGGAAAGATCTGCTCCAAGAAGGGCGTTAACCTTCCCAAGACTGCCGTCGATCTTCCCGCTCTTTCCGAAAAAGACAAGAACGATCTTCGCTTTGGTGTTGAGAATGGTGTCGACATGATCTTTGCCTCTTTCATTCGTCGTGCCCAGGACGTCAAGGATATCCGTCGCGTTCTCGGCGACAAAGGAAAGAATGTCAAAATCATCTGTAAGATCGAGAACCATCAGGGTATCCAGAACTTTGACGAAATCCTTGCCGAGACTGACGGTGTTATGATTGCTCGTGGCGATATGGGTATTGAAATTCCTTGCGAACGTGTCTTCATTGCCCAAAAGATGATGATTGCCAAGTGTAACTTGGTCGGCAAGCCTGTTGCCTGCGCTACTCAAATGCTCGAATCCATGACCTTTAACCCTCGTCCTACTCGTGCTGAAGTCTCTGATGTTGCCAATGCTGTTCTCGATGGTGCTGATCTCGTCATGCTTTCTGGTGAAACCGCCAAGGGTGATTATCCTCTTGAGGCTGTTTCTACCATGGCCTCCACTTGTGAACTTGCTGAATCTGTCATCTGCTATAACCCCCTCTTCAACCAAATCCGTAGCTTGACCTCATGGCCCACTGATACTACAGAAACCATTGCTATGAGCAGTGTAGCATGTGCTCAAGAGAATAACGCATCTGCCATCATTGTCCTCTCTAAATCTGGCCACTCTGCTCGTCTTGCATCCAAATACAGACCATCTCAACCTATTATTCTTGTCACTCGTGATGAACAAACTGCTCGTCAATCTCATCTCCACCGTGGTGTCTTCCCATTTGTTTACAAGGGTGATGTTGCCACCAAGTGGGACGAAGATGTCGAGTCTCGCATCAAGTGGGGTATCCAACAAGGTAAAGAGGCTGGCCTTGTTAAGTCCAACGAACCTGTTGTCATTGTCCAAGGCTGGAAGGGTGGTCTTGGTAATACCAACACTGTCCGTGTCTTGATTGCTCCTTAAATTAGCTGACTCTAATCATCATTTGCATTTTAAATACATTATTTCATTAAAATTATACAAAAGCATGTTTAACATTAACATTATTCTATCAAATATATTTTGTGTCTACGCTCATTAACCGTTGAAAATAACCTGGGATTAGCAACAGTTTTGTTCAATACGCATATCTGGATATACAAACTTGCGTAAGCATAACTATTAATTTTATTGATATTAGTGTTAATTAACGAGAGAGTGTCTCCTAGTTCCAGTATCAGGACAAGAAACTTTGCTCATCAATTCTATTTGCTGGTCTTTTGAAAACGGGCATCCGCCAGCAGATAACATCTTTTCAGGTTTCTCAGCAGTATGAGAGTCGCTAAAAGGGCATTTACTTTCATCATTTGCAGAGTTATCAGCACGTTTACCTGTAACTGGACATGCAGCAGCAGCAGAGACATTTGTATTAGTATCAGTTGTGGAAACAGGACACGTAGCAGTACTAGACGATGTCTGCCCAGTTACGGGGCACACAGCAGCAGCAGCAGCAAATGCAGGACATGCGGTAGTAGCCGAGGATATCTGTCCCGTTACAGGACACATAGCCGGAGCCAACTCTTGTTCGGTTTCTTGAGGCGCTTCATAAACAGCAGCAGCCTCGTCAGAAATAGCCGGAAGCTTGAGATCCTGGAAGTAAGAATCAACAATGGCATCGATTTGACTTTCGTCAGAGATCCATTCATTTTTCGACCTTGACCATTCGTTATAATCCTCAGTTTGACGCCATTTTGCATTGAGCTTTTGTTCAAGTGCTAAAACATCAAATGGTGGTTTATCCTTACACATGTCAACCGCTTTGAATACAACATTGAGCAGTGAAGTAGGAAGAGTATTCCAGTGGTTCAAGATGGTTCTACTCCAGATACTATCTACTGCCTCTAAACGATCCTTGAGATTACTGAATGATTCAGCAGCCTTAGATGTACATGATTAAACAATCGTTGAGTACATATGCACATAAGCCATATACTAGCCTTTCAAAGCCAGACACTTACCCCAAACACTTGCTCAATTTGATCCTCCCAGACTTGCAAACGGTTTGGACCAGCATAAGTATGATGGATGGCCAAAGCCAACTGAACGGCTGCGTTCGTATCGGGAGCAGGGCAAACGGCCATTTTCTTAGCGGTTTCAAATGCATCGCTCAATTTAGCTTCTGGAACAAAAACATCTGCTAAGCCTAGACGCAGAATTTCAGGGCCTCTTAGTTTGGCATACTCTGGAGCAGTTAAAGCAAGGTACAGTTCAAGGCCTTTAGGTAAGGGTTTTGCCACGGTGGACGTACGCGCACGAGCCATGGAAAGCAGTAACAGAGGAGGTATAGGTGCGTCTGATAGCGTCAATGTGAAATCAAGCAGTGTGTGTTCAGTTATCACACGCATAAAGCCCAGACCCAGTGTTAAATATACGGCATTCAGAGGTATTTGGCCATTTGAAAAGGTTACAGCCAGTTTAGGATCTTTGCGCTGTGCTATTATGTAGCGCACAAGGTCGTAATAGCTGCTGGCCAATTTTTGTAGCGAAACCTGTCGTAAATCATTAGAGCCAGACGCCAAGCTCGAGGTTTTGTCATAAGCCAAGCCAGAACTAATCACTTTTGTATCTCTTGTCTCGATACGCTCAGCCTTGTCGAAAGGACTACTTCTGTCCGCTACCGTTGCCGTAATGAAAAAAGATGTTACCTGCTCATCGCTTTGGCCATCTTGAAGGGCAGAAGCATATTCCGCTAGTCGGCCAACCGAGTAGACATTTTTGCTTTTGGGTGATGACAATGTCAATGTCCCAGCTCCTTTACTCTTTGGTTTATCAAATACAACAAAAGAAGAGCCATTTACTTGGTCTACAGGCCCAGCTATATTCGAGATGTCAGCATATAGACCCATACAATATATCCAAGATTATTTACTTTTGTATTGGTTTTGCCATAGATTGGCAAACGGACACACAGGCGCATTTGCTTCATCCTTCTTGGATTTCCAATTGAAAAATGCGACTATGTCAAAGCTTTTAATACGACTATATGCGCACTAATTATCAGTTTGTTGCTTTGTTTTTTATACGGCATTTTATGAATCCAGACTTACGCATTGTAGTAAAATGCTTTTGCTTTCAAAAACTCCATTTCCAATCTCTCCTTGTTCCATAACCCAGTTTGTGATTGCTGGTCGAGCCAACCATGAATAATGTTAGGTAAACCGTTGGTATAGTCAACATCGCCATCATAGTCATAAGCCTGGATTTGATTGAATAATTCTTCCTGTTGTTGCTCATTCAATTTTCTATCAATTTTCTCTGCCTCGTATTCCAGATACTCATTCAAATCAAAGTTTTGCTGGAACCTAATGAATTGTGAGTTTCCCAATGTCAAAAGTACTTGATTAGACATATATATATAAGCATATATATGTACCTGGTAAAATAGAAATGTTTGGCTTGCAAGAGTCGAGCATCCTGTAGTAAATCTGTCTCTAACTTGTCTTGTTTTATTGCAGGTAAAGTTGCAGGAAGCTGGCTCACAATACTCTCGAGACCTTGCTGGAAAACCTTGTCGGATTCCCAAGGGTAGTTTTTGAACTTTTCGTATACCTTGAATTGCTCGGCCATTATTAATGCAGGTATTTGACTATTGTGAAAAGGAAAGAAAGCCAGATAATTTATACCCTTATAACATTGATATGAATTATAGCTTGTTTTCTCCGCTGAAATGTGTGTATCAGGTTAGTAAGCAAACGTGAAGAGCCAATAAATTAATGTTATGACACAGCGTCTTTGAGTGATTCGAATATGGTGCTCATATATTTATTAAACAATATCTGTGATCAACTTGCTACACACATCGAGAAAAGGATAAACGCTCTGAACATGCTCTACATTATGCTCATCGCTGATTTGCCATCTTGCCAAATAAGGCGAAGGATCGTTGTCCTCTCCTCCGTCATTGACAATGTCCATCTTTTTTCCTAATTGACCCTGCAACATTTTGAAAGGATACACATCATTTGCTTTTGTTGATTGCTTCTGCTGCTGTTGTTGTGGCAGCTGTGCATCTCCAGTTCTGTGTGTGCCGGCGTTTTTAAAATCGACTAAGTAGCTGTTGTTTTCCAATTTATACAATTGAAGATCAAACTTGACGATCAAGCCCAAATTATCATACTTGTAACGACATCGCAAGTGATAAGGATCTAGTGTTCGCCATTCCTAATATAAACACAGGCATAAGCAGATTGCTCAACACACAGGGCACTCTCTATTCTTACCATGCCAACGTTTTGCAAAGATCGATAGATTTCAAGCATCACTTCCCAAGCTGGACATTTACTGCGGATGCCGAAATGCCATCTGGATCTCGACTTGTGAGGCTTTTTGGTTTGTGAAGGGGCATTGATGGGTAGTTGACGTGTCTGTGATATTCTATTCGGTGCCGCGTTGATAGATGCGGCTGGTTGCATTGCTCCAGGTGGTGGTGTGCCACTGATAGGAGCAATGGGCAGAGCACCGCCTCTAGCAGAGGCGCTGGAAAGCGATCTCTCTCTTGACATTTGGTTATAAGCTTCAGATTTGGGCAAACTAGAACTCAGAACTGAAATCGAAGACCCCACATCCAAATGCCCATCATCTTCTTTCGACTTGTTGTATCTATCTTCCAAAGACGTATTCCAAGGAGGGGGGGAGGTAGCGAAAAAGCTCTGAATGTGATTATTCTCGGCTAAAACATGCACTGTTAGATGATTCATGGCCACATGAGTATGTTTCACTTACAGTCTTGAAGCAGCCGTTTGTGATCAACGACTAGCTGATATGCAACTTTGAATTGGTTGTTATCTGCTTCGCTTAGTGCTTTCTGAATAACTCGAGTAGAGTAGCCCATCTTCTTTGATAGTTCAAACACTAGATCATCGTCAATCAACAGATTCTCACTTTCTTCTGTGTTGGGTAAAGGGCGAAGATAGGCAGGCAGATTCTTGTTGAACCATGGGTTTTTCCTACACATATAATACATAAACACCATGGTTTAACACAAAATGTGCAGGCGAAAAAAAACTATTTACCGTATTTCTTGAATAGTGATACGTTTTAGTGGATCCACAATCAACATCGATGCTAACAACGCTTTTGTTTCTGAGCCAAGATAGGATGGCATGGTGTAGATACCTCCGTTGATCTTTTTAAATAATGTTGGAATGTATTCATCATCGAAGGGCAATCTACCGCACAGCATGACATATAAAATAACGCCGCAGCTCCAGACATCTACTTCAGGCCCTGCATATAATCTACAATTGATGGCGTTGAATAGGCTACATTTAATACTGTCTACTGAGCACTTACTTTCCTGAAATAACCTCAGGCTAACGAAAACAGTGTGTGAGCAAGCTGGGGTATTGGAATAGCACACAAAGACTTACAGCAGCATAATTTGGACTTCCACAGCTTGTCTTTAAAAAATCGCCATCTGTCATTATATTCGATAAGCCAAAATCAGCAATCTTCACATTATTGTTTGCATCTAATAATAAACTTGTAAACAGAATTAAAATCATTTTCATGTGTTAACGATGTGCTATGTTACTTTTCTGGCTTCAAGTCCCTTTGTTACAAAAATGTTAGACGGTATTGAGTTGGATAGTCTGCTGTTTGCATACCTGTGAACGATCTTGTGTCGATGGCAGTACTCAACTGCACAGATAATTTGTTGAAAGAATCTTCGTGCATCTTCTTCAGCCATCTGCAAATACGCACATGCAATTAATAATATGTCTCTTTTCTTTTACCAGATAAGCCTGATATTTACTCTTCCTTTCTCGACGATATAGTTGAATAGTTCTCTTCCTGCGTACTCGATGACCATGATGATATCTGTTGGCGTAGTTATTACCTCATATCTATGAAACCAATTCAGTATGCTGCACATCCACCTATGACTATAATTCTATACTTACAGCTTAATGATATGAGGATGACGAAGTAACTTCAGGTATTGAATTTCACGTTTAACTCGACCTCCCATATCCATGCTTGCTATCTTTTTACGGTTAATTATTTTGAGAGCTACTTTTTGTCCTGTGATGGCGTGAACAGCCACTGTGGTATATAAACGTTAGGTATTTTTTGCTCTAATCTAATCTGTTTGCTGATTAATCTTTACACTTGACTTTCCCAAAAGAACCTGTACCGATAGTGCTGATGATATTGTACTGTCCAATCTTGATTCGATTATTACTATTGCTGGCGTTGCTACTATTGGTGTTACTACTCATGTTGGCTAAATCTAAGAGAGGGGGAAAGATTAAAAAGAGCAAGGAAAAAAAAGCGTCATTTGTGGGTTTTACATTTACTTTGCTTATATATTTTACTTGTGAAAGCACCAATAAACCATCCGAACGTCACGCATTTAAAATTACCTTAAAGCACATTATGCACCGGACTGAACTCTTTGATGTCGATCTTCTCGTCTAACCTTCAATCTATAATCAAGGTACATTTTCAAGGCAAATACCAAATGTTTTTGCTCTGCAAGCTTATTTCTAGAGCATCAAAAGCCACTATTTTGTGATTTCACAACGGTTACATTTCATTTGTTTTAGCAACTGATAACAAGCAGTTTAATAATAGTATACATGTACGATTAGATATATAAAAGGTGAAGAAAGGTATATAGTATATATGCGTATATATCATGTATGCGATATCGTGTGCTTTTCAACTGTGCTCACTTTGATAAAAATTCCCAGCATTGATTTGAAAGATAATCGACATCGTAGCTTAATGCCATTGAGCGAATATCCTGTTTATCAGCAGTTGCTTTTGAGAAAAGAACACATTAGTTCAGCATATAAATCTACACCTTTGCTTGATTGCTTACTAAGTACTACAGTTTCTATTTTGTCGTTGATAATCTGCGATGATATGCCTAAACCACGGTAAAGTCCTAATCGAAGTCTACGGGAATGCATTTAAGATACAATTGTCATACAACAGACACAGCAACATACTCATCTGGAGACACTGCTTCTAATGATGTCTCTGAAGATTCTAATTCAACAAGCTGTGATTCCTGCAACTGTATTTCCTTGTTCAATTCCTCGATTGCTTCTAATTCTATAGACTGCAACGCTGTTAGTTTTTGGAGCTCTGCCTCGCTTAAAACATGCTCCTCATTTAACGCCTTGTAACTTTGGTTAACTTTCGATTCTTTAAGCCGAAGGGTATCTGATTCATTTTGGAGCTCTATTGCGTGGTTAGTCTCTTGCATGCCCTATCCACCGTTCGCTCATACCTTTAATTTCGTCTTCCTTTGCTTGGATAATCTTTTGCATCTTCATTTCAGATTCCAATCGTGTTTTCTTGACTTGATCCAGTTCATCAAGAGGATTATTCTCCAGTGCCTTTTGTATAGATCGCTCAATATCTTCGATAATCGATGGATTAAAGCCTAGTTTAAACATTTTGTGTGTGTAAAAAGAGAGAAGAAAGGGAGGTGACAAGCTCCCAAATGCCAATTAATCAATAGAAGCAATGTTCAGTAGACTTTCTATAAGCCACAGAAGTTTTCTTGGATTTGAAGGCTTTAAAAAGGTTTTATCATAATCTTTCTTTCATTCCTTTCGTATACAAACAATGTCTATGGAACAAGAGCAAGTTCAAGTACGATTTACTACGCAAAAACCAGAGTATGCAGTCAACGATGCTGCTATTTTATTACCTTCCAACATTAGAAAGGATGGTCTCTCGGAAATCGTCAATAATTTACTGAACAATGGTAAGTAATCCTTTTTTTTTATCCTTCTTTCGAGGCAACAATGTAGGCTCACAGTTACCAGATAAACATATTCCCTTTGATTTCTTGATTGATGGCCAGTTATTAAGAACTAGCATTGTTGAATATTTAAACGCTGCTCAACTCTCCACTGTAATGTATATACCATTGTCGTAATACTATTAATTTGTCTAACCTGTCAAATAGGAAAATCTTGTCACCATCGAATATGTTGAATCAATGCTACCTCCTATTCCTCTCACTGCCTACCAGCATGATGATTGGATCAGTTCAGTAAAGGGTTTGAATGGGTTGTTTGCCACAGGCTCTTACGACAATATGGTTAGATTATGGAATACCACAGGAGAATGCATCAGTACCCTTATTGGCCATAGTGATGCTGTCAAGAGCGTTGCATTTGGACATAACAATTCAATTTTCTCTGGCTCCCTTGACCACACTGTATTAGGTTGGGAGTATACTGAAGGAGAGGATTCACATCGCATCATGTACGAATGCAAAGGACACAAGGGACCTGTTGAATCAGTCGCTGTGAATCATATCGGCAAACAGGTGGCTAGTGCTTCAGCCGATGGTTTAGTCAAGGTGTGGTCTACTGACGAACCTACCGAAGATGAGTTTATTGAAGAAGCTTCAAGCAACAAAAAGAGAAAGAAAAACAGTGAAAAATCAGATAGAAAGATCAAGACAAAAGCCGTATCTTTGGAGGGCCATGTGGGAGGCGTCAACGCTGTTGATTTTGATGGATCAGATGCAAATATTGTATATACAGGTGGCTGGGACCATTCCATCCGTTCGTGGGATGTAGAGCAGCAAGTAAATTTGACGACAAAGAACTGCGAAAAGGTTGTTCTTGATGTTGACTATTCCAAATACTCCAAACTGCTTGCAACTGGTCATTCCGATAATACTGTAAGGCTATGGGACCCTAGATCAGAAGGTATTGCATGATGATGAAATTGTTACAATTTTATAAATTGACACTTAATCATGTCGTATGTAGATGGTACAAATGTAAAGATGAGTCTTCGTGGACACACGGCATGGGTTTCGTCTGTTTCCTGGTCGGCAACGTCTGAATACGCACTATGCACGGGTTCGTATGACTCTACAGTCCGTGTTTGGGATATTCGTAGTAGAGAACCTCTATACACAGTTGACGCTGAAGAGGAAAAGTCAAAGAGCAAGATTTTCAGCGTCTTTTGGGACGGTAACAAGATTCTGAGTGGTGGTGAAGACAAGAAATTGAGAATTTATCAAGCAAAGGTTTAGATTTTTTATTTACTTGGAAATAAAATACTTTGTTCTAATAATCATGGAAAACATGGACATAATTTTGGTTGCAAAGGACTGTAGTATCTAGGTACATATTTCATTGCATGTGAGGTTTATAATATCTTTAGAACGTGAAGATGTTTGCAGGAGGCTTTGTTGAGCTCTCTGTGTTGCAGTAATGTGCTACACATCGCCCATACAGATCCGCTTTATCCGTAGCATCTTTGCAAAAGTCGAACACGATGCCTATACATAGATGGATATACAATGTTTTGAGTATACATTGCATTCATGATTATAAAACAAATTTGTGATACATACCTACGTATACTTCACATTTATAGTAATCAATGCTTTTTCCATTTTTTCGTTCAACACACTTGCACTTGCTGGAATCCCGATTTTGTTCGTCTAGGAAAGGCATCAGGCATTTGCAGCCTATTTTGTGGTAATCGATGCCCTTTTTTTCTAGGCTTTCCGGAATACTCGTTGAAGAAAGTGCAGTTGCTATAGATACAATTGCTGTCAATAAAAAGAAAGTTTTTGGCAACATTTCAAGGCAAGAAGAAAAAGAAAAAGTATATAGAAACTATATTTGTTTCAATGGTCGTATTTATACAATTAAATATATTGATTGATTGCTGAATTCTCCTGAAAAAGTGCAAATTAGAATCATTCATTGTTTTCTGGGTCATGCTGTCGTATAATTTACATGCCTGAATATTTGTTACAGGTCCCTGCGATAAATAAGGTCCGGCAATGAAACACAACAGGCAATTGAATTAGTCTTACATACCAGATGTCAAGTGGCATATAATATTAGCGAGAGGCTTAGGTACTACGTTTAGTTGGAAGTTGATAATAGGGACACTGTCATATAGCACTAAGCCAAGTTCTAATGGTAGCTCTAATTTAAGTCATAAAATTCATTCAAATCACTTTTAAAGAACAGAAAATTTTTATAATGTTGGCGAAAACTTTTATTACTAATACAATTACAATTGATGTCCTCAGAACCAGGGAATATATTTAGGAGGGGTTTTTGTAGCGCCTGTGGCAGGACAATAGTGCCCCAAGCATTTCTGGTACAAGCTACCATTGTTTGTAACATCACTACAAAAGCTGTAAATAGTGTCTGTGTTGGTTTATGCAAGAGATGTTGAGTATATTTGTTTTTTACCTATGTATGGTGAGCAGATATCACTCTCATTCACTGAGCCATCAGCACGGTTGATGCACATGCAGTTTGTGGAGTCTGTGTTCTGTTTCGTTGGGGAAGACATTATACATTTACAGCCTATTTGGTCGCCATCAATGCCTTTTCGGGATAAACGGTCAGAAATGGTTGGATAAGTATGTCCTCTTGGTGAAAACGAAGATGCAGCTGCAATAGATACAATTGTCGTCAAAGAAAATAATACAGTTTTTTGCAACATTTTTTTAAAGGGGGAAAAAAGAAGAAAAAAAAAGATAAAGGTACGATAATAGCTCGATATTCGTATTTATATTTGCTTTATGTTCTCCTGAAAAAAAAAAAGAAAGCTAATCCATGGCTTATTCATTCTTCGTCATGGTCATACTGTGAGTTCCAAATCCATGCATTATTTTCAACAATAAAACCATGTTTTGCAGCTTTACGGTATAGTTTAGCCGCCTGATGGTTATCTTTTGCTACGCCGTGCCCATATTTATAGCAAAATCCTAAATCATTCATGGCATTAGGGTTTCCCATGTTTGCAGCTAACTGAAAATACCAGGTTGCCATGGTGACACTTTTTGGTACCTGAAAAAATATATTAATATTTTAGCCCGATACCCTCCTCAAAAGCTTACCTCCCAACCATGCCAAAAGAACTCTCCTAGTTCATATATAGAGCAGGCTAATGACTCTGTTTTAGCAGGACTCATTAGCCGAGAAAGGGCCGATTGTAGTTGGGATGGATTGAATTCATTAGTTGTCTTTTGAAGATATCTCAATGCAATTGCAGGACTCTTTCTACACCCCTAAGTAAATGTAAGTTATTAATATAATATGGCTTTTAGGAAATGCTTTGCTTATAATCCGTACCCATCCATGCCTTAACGCTAAACCATAAAAAAATACAGCTACAGTCTCACCCTCTTCCGTCGCTAATCGCCAATGATGAGTTGCATCTTCAATGTCTCCTTTTTCATAAAATTGTATTCCAAGCTGCAAATGGCTATTCTGATGGTTGCCACCGCCGATACACGATAACAAAATCTTGTTATTATTGACTGTATTGTATGCAGAGGATATAGAAACTGCTGCTGTATGTAGAATATCACTTTCTAGTGCGTTATTGTAGTAATCTTGAAATATGCTGTCGTTAAACACACTACTATTAATTGTATTTGTGGCACCACCCTCTTCATTCTCCACGACAGGCTTATTCAATGATGCAAGCTGACCAAACATGGAGCGGCTTCGTTTAATAGCTCCATTATTGTTGGCAAATGACTGGAGTTGTAAAAATGAAGTTGATTTTGAAATGCTCTTTGTTGTGGGCCTCTTTTTCTGTTGCTCATGATTCGGGTCGATGGCAGATTTCAGAAGAACTACGGAGAATCTCTTTTTTTTTGTTTGTGGCACAACCGCTTGATCTGACTTATGTCTACGTTGTCTCTGATTATTTGAATTATAAAATAATCGCTTGAGCCTTTCCATTT
This sequence comes from Parasitella parasitica, assembly GCA_025201805.1. Classification (NCBI taxonomy): domain Eukaryota; kingdom Fungi; phylum Mucoromycota; class Mucoromycetes; order Mucorales; family Mucoraceae; genus Parasitella; species Parasitella parasitica. The sequence continues at coordinate 12,094 of MU619431.1, read as the reverse complement.
GATATTATCTAAAGATAGCTTAATATATATATGTATGTATATATGTATATATGTAAAAGAAAAAGAAATGTATGTAGCAGTTTCTCGTCAAGCAAGAAGAACCTCCTACTTTTTTTTTATTAATGCTTTTTTAACAAAAGAAAAAAGGGGGAAAGCAGAGTGCAATGTATGTTATACATGGAAGCAGTTTCAAAACAGCAAAACCATCGATCACGTGTATCTTCAAGATTGAATAGCAAAGAGAGCATCAGATTTGTATATGTACCATGCGTAGCATTGATGAAAAATGTTCTCTTTTTTTTTTGCGCGTCTCCCGCCAAAACGTAAAAAGGGGGCATTGAGGCGAATTGCTGTAATGTTTTTAAATACATATATCTATCCATAACATATTGATTGTTTCATTTTTTTATGGCTATCAATACAAGAATAACTGTCTTTAGTACTGTCTCATTTCTTTTGTTGCTAACTTTATCGATAACGATATTTTCATGAATAGGATACTTTTATCATTCCATAGAGCTGGGTCACCGCCATGTCTTTCAGGTTCGATCGCGGTTCTATAGTTTCTGTTGTGCTAGTGTGAAGGGAATAGCAAAATTCTTTGTCAATGTTACATAAAAAGTGATGAAGACTATCTCTAGGTAAAACCAGATAAAAAACTGAAGACTTTTATATGTTCATAATAACAAAATATAGGCAGAAAAAATACAATTAGAACTGAATCTATTTATTTTGCTATTCCAAGAATGGATAAGGATTTAAACTAGTACATGTTATGAAGGTATTTATAGTTATTTGACAGTGCCGCAGCAATAGGATCATGATCTAGGATAAGGGATAATTGTGTACGCCTTGAACTAATCTCTAGGAGATTGGTGAATACGACTTTCCGAATTATCAGTAAGACAAGAGCATAGATACGTAAAGATAGAGTGTTCTTCACAGTAGCTTCTGGTGGAAGAACATTCATCAGGATTTAACACTGATTTCAGGAACCAAATATCATAGGATATCACCACTCTGTACTGGGATACAGGTCCACCATTCAATGGCACCACTCATGTCTCTTTGCCATGTCCAAATAAAGTCATCCCATTCTACTACGCAGTTCTACTCATGCTCACTTTATGATGTATTATATAGAGTATAATACATTACCGCTTAGATTTGATTTGAATCATCAACATTATTGACATTTAGAAATGATCTCTATTTATACAAAAATGTATCTTAATCAATATTTGTCCAAATTACATCTGATGTCTGACACTCCTTATTAGATATCATTAAATAAAAGTATTCTGTTATGCGCAGAGGATATATAAAAATGATCTGCTCAAAAAAATGTATAACTTTATAAAAATAAAATCAGACACAAATACTAATGACTTTATTGAAAAGAAAATGCCATCTTTTTATACTTGATTATATCTATTGTAACACTATTTGTCATCATGGTTAAACATTGAGCTTGGTATTACATACCAAGTTCATTACAGTTCTATTGTACATTAATAGCTTAATCCTTGTCATTGTATACAAAGAATTACCAATCTAATAATTGCTTAATCTCATGCCTTCCTGGCACAACATATTCCAGGAACAGACTTAATTCTCTATTTTACAATAAAGAAGAGACAATCTGGACAAGATGCCTCACCAACATCATGCTATCTAGTCTTGATGTTTATCTTCAAAAAACCTAGAATATTGCAAGAGGTTCAATTACAACTTGTAGCTTATTTCGTATTTTTAAAAGAATTAACAACATTGAGTATTATTATGATCTGTTGTGCATATAATTGTGTTAGATTTAGGATACACAGCATTTATATGGATACCACAATTACCTTAGAAAAAAATTATACGAAAATATATTTAACATTATTTAAATAATGCTCTGATATTATACTCTTAATAACGGTTAATACAAATTGCACACCTAATTCCAAAAATTTCGCGCAAAACTTGTGACAAGCCAAAGCACGTGATTTTCCAATTTAAACTCCGACAGCGAAAAAACCAAAATGTTTTTGCGGAAATTTTTTAATAGAGACATCGCTCAGTGGTAAGCAAGTTATGCTCAGATAGCGATGATCATGCCTGTTCTTATGGCGCATAAGACAGTGTTTATTTTGCTGTTTATCGAAGCCTATTATCGATTATATGCAATTCTGATATGTTAATTTGTGATATGATCATCTGATAGCTCCTTGGATTAAATAAAGACATGAATGCTGATTTTGATATTGGTGGATCAAAAAAAGATAATTAGAACCAAAGATTAACGGGATGCAAAAAATTTAAAGATAGTTTATTTAAGATCGAATTTGCATCTGCTATTTAAACCTTCTTTTACAACTACTACATAAATTTACGGTGACTTATTTAGATTACTAATTGATGACAAGACTAATTCACAATGACAATCTACTTGACAGGGTACGGTGTAAGGCTATACAACAAGGGCTACACGTCTTTGATCTGGCAGTGCCTTAACCTTTATCCTGGTGCTCAGATCTGTGATACTTCAAGAATAACCTTCTTGATTTGAAAAAGAGACTTTATTCTCCAGTTGACACAAGCGTATATCATATCACACCATTAGACAATCTTCTTCAATCTTCAATTGAAGTACATTGCCATGATCTCCTACATATGATTATGGCAGATCACAGAAGTTATGAGTAAATATCTGATACTGATGGAATGTTATGAGATAAGCAAAACTGTGTTAGCGCATAAATTTGGTAGACTCCATTTCAATAACAAATGTCTTTTTATAATATAAATAAAGCAATTGATTCACTACGATTCCGAGAAGATTGAAGTTTTATCTTACAATAAAACTATTTCACTATTATGGAACATTTAAAATCCGGATGAAATACAAAGAATTGATATAAATAACAGGATTTACACCATGAAAATTGTTTTCTTCTTTTTGGCCGTGAAACATCATGATTTATTGCTAATGAAGTTCAAAAAACTCAGCTAAAAATGCTAGCTTCGAGTTTTTACTCTTGTGATAGAGAATTTTAGTTGACGTTACTCTAACTATTTAAAAGTAAAGAAACCGTCAAAATCAGGTATCACTTCTACAAAGTGTTTTACATTTAGTGAATAAATAATTCTTATATATTAGTATGTATATATGTCTATCATAGACTACAAGTCTAATTTGATGACTTGGGTACAGTCAGGAGTTGTAAAGTTGGGCCATTGATTGAAAATCCAAAAAGCAATCCCATTAGTCCACCCAAAACCAGTTTGAGTTACATATTCGCCTTGACCACCAGACAAACCGATTGTGTTAACATCGAATTTTTCAAACATGTGGCCATCATCTGTTACCGAGGTGTTTAATTTCTCAAGTATACCGGGAATCGATCCACCTGTGTTAATCCAACCGCAGTAAGCAGAAGCAGCATAGCGTTCTGCCAAGACACGAGCCAATGTGGAGATGGGAGTTCCTCGTGTGGTGTTAAGTTTTGGCCCCTTGTATTTGACTGTGCCATTTTTGAAGCGTTCCTCCCTATTGAGAAGGTCATCTATACGCAACATGCCTTCCATGGCTACAAAAGAGAGAGGGGGCCAGCCGTTGGGCCAGTCCCATTGCATTGTTGTGTTATAATAGGATGTGGTCAGAATACCAGGATATTTTCGAAGTGCATTTTCTGTTTCATCGTATAATTTGGCAACCTGGGTTCTATTTTTGAGGATTTTCTCGGGTAATGCACCGACCCACATGGGAAACAGACTGGCAGGTGTGAATTGAATGCTCTGTGCATTACTTGTCAAGTTAAAGTCGTAGAACGCGTGGTCTTGCTGGTTCCACATGAGATGTTCCATGGCAGATAATCGGGTCTTTGCCTGCTTTGTGTAGTACTTGGACTTGCTTTTATGATCCTTTGTCTTGTTGCCAAAGAGCACATGCCATTGAGATAGCTTGGTTTCAGTATGCCATAAAAGTGAGTTGAGCTCGACAGGAACAATGCTGGCGGTGTTAATGGTACGCAACATTTCATAACTTTCCGTTTGATTAGCTGCAGGCGCTTTGTTCTTGGTCCATCGAGAGGAGTAATCCCAACCAGACTCGGCACCCGCGGCGATATCGGCGTACATTTGCAATTTCTCGGCGTCAGTAAAATCAGTTCCATTATTAACAGTATTATAATCTTCTACATAGGATTCGGGGCGAGGAGATGCATTGAGAGTAACGTAATGATTCAAAGTGTAAGTCTTATCATGTTTAGGATCTTGAACTCGAATAGAGGCGTTTGCCATCCAATGGGCATATTCTTGGTCCAATATAGGTAAAGCTTTTGTCATGAAGTCATCATCGCCTGTTTTGTCATAGTATGCTTGTACCATGTGGGTTAAAAATGGAGGCTGTGAGCGGTTAAGATAGTAAATGCGAGCGCCGTTTGCTACATCCATCCACATTAGTGTCTATACGGTGATACTTCAGTATGCTACTTACGAACAAAACCATATCTTTTGACAAAATCAAAAAAATTTTCAATCATGTCTCTTGCTAGATCGATCTGGTCGCCCAAGAGCAATCCTTTAATGACAAAGAAAGAGTCCCAATAGTAAAATTCACGAAAGCGCCCACCCGGTACAACAAAAGGACGAGATACTGGTAAAGTAGATGAAGTGCAATCTTGGCATAAAGCAGAATCATCGAATTCAAAAGTCAAATTACCCCAGGCTTTGTTGAGGGTGCTGAGCCAACCACGATATTCGGGATCAGAGATAGTATCTATCCAAGATAATTCAGGTATTGTGATGTTAGTTAAAAGCTTCACGTCTGTTCCAGCAGGCAAGAAATTTTCATTCAAAAATTGCATCACTTGGTCCTTTGTTGCGTTTGTACCACCTAGTTGATTGAAAGAGGCAATAATTTGGGCCTCAGGTTTGGCAGTGGGCTATGGGCAAGCATGCAGTGTTAGTCGTGAAGATCTATGATTTAGTATAAATGACGTACCATGTCTACAAACGTCTTTGAGTCCGCAAATATTCTCGCCAGCTGCACAGTTTTAAGAATTGGACCATCGCAGTAAATTGGAGAATCACACGAGTATAAAGTACGGTTTTGAACAGCAATTACAGATGAATAAAATGAAATTTGGGTGATGAGGATACCACAAATCAGACGTAAATGAATCATTCTTTTTCAACAAGACGGAAATTATTGCGTAGCCCTCTATTTTCACAGATCAAAGTACCCGAGGAACCTTCTCTGCTGTGAACGGTATGCAAGGCAGAAGAAGAGTAGAAAGAAGGGGAAAGTTCAAGCTCTTTTATACACGACATTCGCTTAACCCGACTCGGAGAAACTGCTTTATTTGTTG
>MU619430.1:0-36943 GCA_025201805.1 Parasitella parasitica | reverse complement strand
ATCTGGTTTTATTCAGAAAGTCTTTATTACTTTATACAAATCTTATTTACATAACATTACGCTGCGCCCTTTGACACTGGCACAACAATAACGACTCTGCTGAATTTGCTCCACAACCTCGGGAGGGAATGCCATGTCTTTACTTTCATCTTCGCCGTCTCGAAGGTATTGCATGTTTTCAGGGAGTTTGATAGTCTTGATTGCCAAGTCCTTGGCCTCCTGATCCAGTTCTTTTCCTGTGGCGAATGAATAGATTGCCAAACGTTGGATCTTTTGTAAGACAACTTCCATGTCGTCTTGGGAACCACCATCGTTGAGGATCTGTTGGAAATCCGAGAAGATCTCGGTGGTAGCTCTGGCTGTGGTACGTAGCCTGTCAGCTCCCTTGTAGAAGGCATTAATTGCCTGAGTGGCCTCCACTTGTTTGTTTCTTAAGTTCTTGTATGAAGATCCGGTTAATCGCGCCTGGTTGGGTCCATCTTCCTCCCTCATATTTAAAGGTGTCCCGGCTAAAACGCTTGAGTTTCCCCTTGAGCTCAGAATTGGTAGAGTGTTCCAATTCCTGCAAGATTTTATCAGGTAAGTGGAATAGCTGTGACCTGTCAAATTCATCGTTGTTTCCTTGTTGTGATTGTTCGTAGAGATTGAGCAATCCTTTAATTTGTTCTTCAGTAAGATCATTGATACTAGACATAGTTTTTTCCACGGTGCGCGGCTTTGAAAGGTATAAAGAGGAGGAGATAATATTACAAAAAATTTATTGATTAATATGTGGAAAATAAAGCGTGGCTTGAAGGCCTATAACCACATTCGAAGTCGGAGTGGAGGCAACCACCTCAATTGTGTTAGGAACGACACACAATTCTCAATTTCGGTTGTTTGTATTAAGCATTGTAGAGACAAGAGAAACAACTCACATGTCAATTACAATAATACACCATTCGAATGCTACAATGTATTCAAACTTTGCTGTCATAATTAAAAGTCTAGAGAAGAACTTGAGACTTGAAATAACTGTTTTTCCCATTTTGTCCTCTTTTCAATAAGACTTTAAATTGAGACAACTTTTCATCCAAGCAACCAATTTTCAAAATATAAAAGGCATTATATTCAACAACATCAAGTTTAACTTATTGTATCACTTTAGTGCACCAGATTATAGTTTCCCCCTTAGTTTTGTCACTTCAAAATGTTTACTGTATTGCATGCATTAACTGTTTACGCAAAAATACGGTCACTGTTAGGCGTATTAAAAAATTGGCAACCCCCCCCCTTTTTTTTTTTTTTGCTGCTTCACTACTTCTACGACGCTATTATCATACTTCTACATATACTACTCTTATTTTTGGTTATCACTACGACACAAACGCATGCACTTTGTATTCATTATTGTTGGTAACATACGTTATACCTCTTTGATTGTGGGTAAAGTCGATTTTTTCCTTAAAAACAGTAAATATTACACACGTTTTCTAAAAGACCATAACTAACACTCTCATACGCGTTTTTTTATAGAACCTACCACAAGAAAACAATATACAGGTTGGCGTGTTTCTAATGCAGTAGTTCATTCAGGTATTATCATTTACTATGATTTTGTAAGAGCTTTTTTACTAATTGCAAAAGCTTTTGTTTTACATTTGTAGTTTCGGTTCTCTTTTAATGTCAAGTGGATGGCCTATCACTGAAACTTGACGTTAGGTCTTTATCCGGGTCATACAGGAGCATGTAGGCTGTTTCTACTCATTGACTGTGCTTACCCTAGCAGTTCTTGAGATGGGCCATTTTATCCTAAGCTGTGAAGTGTGGTAAGGCATTTTCCGGCTATTTAGGGTGGGGTATTCATTGAAAATCTACCAATTTCTATTTTTGGTCAAATTTCAAGCCCCGCTAACAACAAAACAGGGGGAAACCCTGTTTTTTTGTTTTTAGGATTTTGGTGTTGACTTAGCCAAATTAATCGTGTTTTTATGAGAAAAACAAAAATAGTAAAGACATTATTTACTTTGCAATGCATTCACTATGATGATCTGTGATGTGTCGATTTCCCAACCGGAAGCCAAACTCAAATAAACTCAATCTTGAACACAATTCAGGAACATATCCCAGTGGATCATGTTCCTTATTTATAACTCGACATGAAATGTTCATGGACAATAGATACAATCTATGATTCCATTCTCTAAATCACACCTTGTCTCAGACATATATCTTATCCTTTCATCAGTTTACTTAGATTCACTAGTAAATAAACCATCATTTTTCCATGTAGTAAACGAGATCTTGACCTGATTAATTCACAACCGTTTTATTTGAACAATCTCTTATTCTGATAAATTATGTATAAAGCCTCTGTTTTTGAACACGAGAAACGAATCTTTACCTGATTAATATCTGTCAAACTTTTTTAGGGTAAATCAATCACTTTTACTAAACGTGTTTTTTAGAGCATTTGCATTGCTTTTAGAAACATTTTATTAACCATCTAGTAAAGTGGCAACAGCAGAGATACTTTTTCAAGAGTAAATGAAGGCAGCGAGGCTGCTCTTATTGAACCCATTCAAAATTTCATTCGGCACTCAATTAATGTGTCCCCTAAATGCTACAATATAGACTTTACAATCATTTCAACATTTGGTCTTTTTCTTTTAGGGCAATTTACTTTGAGATTGGAAGCACAGCATAAAGGAATTTCTCTAATTCGTATGTCATTTGATGCAATATTTTTGATTTCGTTATGCTCACGTTGAATAGTATCATTTCTCACCTACTATTATTATATTTAACGTAGTATTTTTTGACAATATTTGCAAGTAATGCCAAGGGTGAACTGTGGTACAACAAGTATGAACCAAAAAAAAAAAAAAAATATATAGACAAAAGGTATACAAGTGCTCAAGCTCTAAAAATTTTCACTACTCACTTTGAGAGCGCTGCAAGACGTTTGCTTAGACCATAATTGCATTGCCGATAGTATGTATCACGGACAAATGCATTTATTTCATTTGCAAACAAGGTTTTCAATAGTTTATGTGAGGATTCAAAAACTCAAAAGAAAATTGCAGCCAAGGAAGTCCACTGTATATCAAGCATTTATATTATGTGCTAACGTTTTTGGCAAGAGTATGTGTATAGAAGCATGTTCTGTTCATATAGTAGGCAGTCAAAACCATACGGAGCAAGATGCACACAATCTCAAGCAAAATTATCTGAGCAAGCACGGTAAACCTTGTTCCTAGCCACTAATTCATTATGAAATCGATTCCTGTATTCCAAGCCTCAGCCATATCACAAGAGACACATGTTTATAATCATTGAAAGAGTGTAAAAGACTAAAAACTATAGCAACGTGATATATTTTTTTTCCATTTAAGAATCACACGCAATTATAAAATAGTTTAACTAATTAATGTAATAAAAGATGTACGTAAAACACTAATCTTTGCATATATTTTACGTCTATACGTCTATACGAGATTCAAGTGGTACAAGGAATGGTCAGTTAAGCATTTGGGTGTTAGTTTGCAAACCAACAAGACCCAAAAGACCCCAGGGATAATGGGAAGCTGCAACAAGGAATTTAAGTGTCTAGTACAAATAATAGATAGCTCGAATAGAGCTAAACACAGAGCTTACTGCATGTCTTTCTCAGCTTTATTCCGTTGATTTGTTTCCATATTCAGAGGCTATTTGGAAGTGCGTCATTCCTTTTTTTATATTGAACGCATCCACCATACTAAATGACGAAAAATCTTTTTCTTTGATTTTTCATCACTTTTTCCCTCTTTCCCACTCTTCTATTTAAGCTTTCTTTCCTTAAACTATTACTATTCGATTATGACCAGTATTCTTTCTGACCGTCAGAAAGACGAACTGTAAGTGTTCTTTCCCCTCTTTTTTGTATTGACTTTGGTTCCCCAAATGTTCAAGTTGGCTTACCACAAATTCTTCCCCCCCCCCTTTTTTTTCCCCCTTTTTTTAATGTCAAACTCTCAATATTTTAACTTTTTCTCTTTCCTAGACATAAGGCGATTTTAGATTATCTAAACGCGAGTGGCTTTACGGAATCTTTCAACTCTTTGAAATCTGAAACACAAAACGAAGACTTCACATCTGACCCAAAGCAAAAATATTCGGGCTTGTTGGAGAAAAAATGGACTTCTGTCATACGATTGCAGAAAAAGGTATTGCCTTGGTATTAAGCTGATTGAAAAAATGATATTTACTGCTGCCCAAAAAAAAAACAAAAAACAAAAAAAAAAAAAAAAGATTATGGAATTAGAGACAAAATCAGCGCAAATGCAGGAAGAAATCAACAATGCACCTATCAGGAAACAAACAAGTTCTGTCGATTGGATCCCTCGTCCCCCTGAAGTACAGAGCATGACAGGTCATAGGAGCCCCATTACTCGTGTGGTTTTCCATCCGGTTTATCAGATATTGGCCTCATCTTCAGAAGACACAACAATCAAGATTTGGGACTATGAATCAGGCGAATTTGAACGTACCTTAAAGGGGCATACAAAAGCAGTACAAGATGTAGCCTTTGACCCAAAGGGCAATTTCCTGGGTAAAGTTAGTTGGATTATTTACATTCAGAATAGGTTTATTTACTTTATATATATATATATATATATTTTAGTATCTTGTTCAGCTGATCTCACCATTAAAGTATGGGATGTTAATAACGACTACAAGTGTGTCAAAACTTTGTATGGTCATGATCACAGTGTATCTTCGGTTGACTATTTACCTTCGGGCGATATCATCATATCATCCTCGCGTGATAAAACCATCAAGCTCTGGGATGCTTTATCAGGGTAGGAACTCGTAAATTGCACACATTATTTTTACGGGTAGAAATTGATACATCATTAGGTATTGCACGAAAACATTAAGTGGACATTTAGATTGGGTCAGATCAGTATCACCAAGTGAAGATGGAAGATATTTGATTACAGCTTCCAATGATCAAGTAGGTTAATATATCAGCTAGAATCACTAGCATATATATATTAAATCGACGATATTAGACTGCCAGACTTTGGGACATTCAATCAGGAGAAACAAAAATGGAATTCAGAGACCATGATCATGTTGTAGAGTGTGCTATTTTCGCGCCCATTTTATCATACCCGTATATCCAAGAGCTAATAGGAGATGAGGTATTTATTTGCTGAGGATCAAACATTTCAGGGACATTTATTCATTTTCGTCATAGAATAAGCAAAAAGATCAGTTGCCCGGTCAATATATCATTACAGGATCTAGAGATAAAACGATCAAATTATGGACTGCAAATGGACAATTACTGCACACCTTGGTTGGCCATGATAATTGGATTAGAGGATTAGTTGTTCACCCGATAGGCAAATATTTACTCAGTGCATCCGACGATAAAACAGTTAAAATTTGGGATTTGAAGACAGGCAGATGCACAAAAACTCTAGACGCGCACTCTCATTTTGTTACGTGTATGGCTTATTGTCCCATAGGCCCGGTAGTAGCAACTGGCAGTGTAGATCAAAAAATCAAGCTCTGGCAATGTCGATAAACTATATAATACTATTTCCCTAACCTATTACCTCTGCCCTCATATTTACTATTTCTTAATCTCAGTACCACCCCCCCCCCCTTTTTTTACTATTACGACCTCCTATATAATCTATATATCTAGTTTGTTTTTTTTAATAGACTTTGCAAAAGAACCTTGTTTTCTTTATTGAGCGTTTTCGAGATACTTGATGACAGTCTTATTCTTCATGAATTCATCAGATAGTTCCGACAGAGTTTGTAATGCTGATTCTAATAGTTCCTTTTCCTCGTTTCTGTATATCAAGGCTTGTTTTGCAATGGGAGTCTCGTCAAATATAGCATGCCCTGTATTCATTGAATAATGACACTGAAGTGCATCCATCAGTAACATGATGACCCTAAGTTGGATCACTGGCAAAAGGTGCATTTCGTTCGCCATCTGTTCCAGTGCTTCTAATGTTGCAATTTTCTTGTCTTTTATGCGTAGTTCGACATTTTCTTCTTCTTCCAAGTTAAATTGAATACCGTCATCTTCATCCATTACTACAAGATACATGATGATAATGGAATTGTACGTCCATCCAATGTCCATAAGGTCCGTATTGTTGCTTGATTTTGATAGAGTCAAGTTAGGCTTTCCACCGACATGTTTTAGCCAGCGAATTTTGGGCACATTTAACGGGTCGACTTCGGGATTCAAGAAAGGAAAGACGGGGAGTGTAAAGTATGAATCATTGGGGTTGTTTTCAGCGCAAAAGCCATGTAGGAACAGTAACTCTTGGTTAGGTTTTGATCCATAAGACAGGAGCAGTTCATCGCCCTCTTTTACCATGTCAGGGGATGTAACAAGATCTATGTCGCCTTCAAGAGTAGGTTGCCATCTCATGTTTGGTGAGTCAACAGAGTGATTTGCAAGGTCAAAATACGGGACCAAGGCCATGTTTGATGTTGCCACAGGAGCTCCATCGTCAGCAGCGCCGCCTATGCCCACCACACGGGACCAAAAAACACAATCGGCCCATGTGTACATATCAATGTCAATCTTGGAGAGCCAGTTACTGTTTGCTTGATTGACTATTTCCAGCTCTTGCCTCAAGTTGTTGAGTTTTGCTCGAATGGATTGCTCAAGGCTGGTTCCCTGCAAATAATGCAGGTTGAATAAAGGGTGGTTTTGCTGAAAGAACTCAATGCTGGGTAAGATTTCTACGTACGGCTTCCATTCGGTTGTTTCACCAAAGAATTTACAGTAGATGAGAAATAAGCATAACACTTGCTTTTCATACGTATGCGAAATTTCCTTGAGACTATCTAATTTGTACAATATCCGGAGAGTTTCCGCGAAAGGGCCTATCTGGGTAGCCTTTTGAGATGACAACAATGCATTGAAGGGAACACGGATAGGATTGCTACATGTATCTTTGGTGGCAAACAGCCCATAGCCGGCATATGGTGTCTTTTTGACACTTGCATTTGACACAATACCTTGCTCTTTTGCCCATATCAAGAATTCTTCCATTAGTGTCAAGTGTTGGTTTGATAGCCAAGTCAAACGAAATAAGGCCCTAGTCTGTGAACCAAAAAAAAAGATTGCTTATATAATAGCTAGTGCGGGTAGTTTAAAAACGAACAAGATGGCTAGATTGAAACTTTTTCTTTCTTCTTTTTTTGACTTTACCATCTAGATATGAGCAACAAGAAAGCAAACAACACACTCGAAACGTGGGGGAATGAAGCTACGATGAATTTGAATGCCATCATCTATCAAAACATTCTGTCCTCACCTTACTTTCGATCCCTGTAGTAGGTGCCATTAAAATAAATTACTTTCATTTCTTAGCGCGTATTCTAAAAACTTCCCATCAACGTTAGCAACAAAAAGACCTTTCATGAGATAGTCGATGAGATATATAATGAAGGTAAAACAAGAGGGATGCAGTTTGTTATTGGTGTCCATAATTAACATTGTTTTCGGCATCTTTTTTATATAGTATATGTATTATGTGAGTACGTCTGTTGTCAACTTACTTTGCACAGATATAAACTAATCTTCCACGCCAATAGCTCCTTTTGTCAAAGGCACTCAACCTTCAACAGCCTTCTGCTGCTTGTTCAAAATGTGGACCTTGAGATTGACAGTGAAGCAAATTGAGAATATGATTGATCATGTCGATTCACCGTAAGTGTCGGTTTGCTTTTTTTTTCTTTCTTTTATTTTTATGGATCAACTTACCGAGGAACATTAACTAGTTACATTCGTGCCATTGGATTCTTATATTTAAGATATGTCTGTGCACCAAGTCATCTGTGGGATTGGTTTCAATATTATTTGGAAGACGAAGAAGAAATTACAATCACTAGTGGCGTGAATCCAACCAAGATCACCATTGGAAAGCTATGTCGTATGCTGATTACTGAACAGAAATTCCAAAACACCATGCTTCCTCGTATTCCTGTTCCTATTGCTAGAGACCTCGAGAAAAAGCTGAAGGATTACGACTTGGAAAAGAGAAAGTCTTCAGGGTAGGTGAACCGGAGAATTACGCCGACAATTTGCTGAATTAAGAAATTACAGTGGCAGAAGTTCTCGTGATGAAAGAGACCAGGACGACAGACATTATTCTCGCGACCGTGGCAGTAGCAATAGACGCTACAGAAGCGGATCAAGGAGCCCCTCCAGAAACAGATATCGTAGAAACGACCGAGACGATTTAGATGACTACGAGCGCCGTCGCAATAGTCGTGGCCGCCGCCGAGACGATAGTAGAGATAGATATAGAAGTCGTAAAAGAAGTGTCAGCCCAGGTTATAGAAAAAGAGATCGCTATAGATCCAGATCAAAGTCAAGATCAAGATCGAGAGACGGCAGACGAAGTGGATCGAGAACCTAGTAGATTTGAATGTAATTAAGGACGATTCAATAGCAAAAATAAATGAGCTCATTTTACACGACAGTAGATTGTCAAGTTTAGAGTGTGCATTTCATGTTTATTCATCAACAGCACAGCGGTTTTGTAAATATTTAGTTCTAATATGGAATGCCATTAGTCAATTTCTGGAAGTAATCGTACAAAACTGTGCGCTGATTTGCAAAAGAATCCTTGATTCTCATCAGCATAAAATCAGCAGCCGCGCGGTCAGTTTTATCGAGTTGGAAACGAGTACGCATCCTCTTGATTGTTTCTCCCTTGAAACAGGGTAAGCCAGATTGCAGCATCAAGGAAACCAATTGCATAATCAATTCAGCATAAGGGCGAGATGCTAAATAGGCTTTGATAACAAGCTCAGAGAACTGTTTAAACGCTTGTTCTTCTGATCCGCCTCCCATCACCTGAATCATTTCAGCCGTCAGTTTGAAAGGCGAGCTTTCAAAGCCAATACCTCCAGGCGCGATATCAAAAATAAAGCCAAAATCGATATGGATAATATGACCATCATCGTCCAACATGATGTTACCATTATGCCGATCCTTGATTTGGAGCAAATAAGAGATGACAGAGTACGCTGCGACGCTTTGAACAAAGTTGGTACGAGCACGTTGGAAATGAATTGATTCTGGCCCGCCGTATTTAGCCACAAAGTAGTCGTACAAGCTGTTTACCTTTTCACGGCCAAGCTGATCTCGCGAAATAGAACGAGGGATAACATCAATGACACCACGGCCAGGCGCAGTAGCTACAACACGATAGGGATTGACGTATAAATCCAGACCAATGCTTGTAAAGATATTCTTGAATACAGCAATCAACTGCAGAGCCAGTACATCCTGGCGACAGTCATCGCCGACCTTGAAGATAGCACCTTGCCAGATTTGCGTTGTGCGCTTGCAATCCTCGCTTTCATCGGAAGGCTTGATTAATTTACTCTGTATTTCATTCAAATTCTCTGCCTTCTTCTCGATCAAAAAAGTGGCCATGAACGGTGCTTTGGCATGGCTTTGCAGAGGGCGTCCTGAATTACGATTAATGTCAACTACATGGCCATCGGGATTACTGGGCAGATAGACACCAATATCAACGCTGATTTTGGCAAGCTCTTGGTCAAGACGTTTCTAATGGATGCCTTTAGCTACATATGAGGAAGGCGTGTTTTTTTTTAACACGGATCACTCACCTTTTGAAGAGGCTTCTTTTCATTTTGACCATGTTTGATATACTCTTTAAGGTGGCCTGAAATGGCTGTAACTTCACCAAAGAACTTGAACTCTCTTTCATAAAATGCACGGTCTTCACCAGTGAAGGAGGCAACCATTTTCTTGATAATCTTTTCCAGAGTAGGCTTGAGGATGTCAGGTTTCACGCAATCTTTATCAGCATCCACGAAAAAGTTGGCCTTCATATTCCATATAATCTGGTGAGCAAAGAGTTGAGATGTGGCAGCCGCTTCGAGAATATATTTCTCTACATATCCCAATGAATCGTAGCGCAGTGCCTGCACAATTTGTGGTATGTAGAAAAAGACAGTGTCGATAGGATGATACCTTAAACTGCGCATGGCATACTGCAAAATGAGCGGGTGATTTCCATACGCAGGCAAAAAGTAGCTAGCTGCGGTGATGGCAGGTACGGGTGCCCAGTATTGGAGATACTTTAAATCCAACTTGGTAGATGACGAGACACCATCACCCAGCAAGATAACAAGCGCCTCAGGTACATCAACCACGTCAAGCGAGTTGTTGGCAATCATTCTATGCAACTCCTTTCGCACAGCGGGCTGAACAAACCGAGCGTCCATTTGTACAGCTAGTTTGGGCGAAACAGTCCACGCAAAGCGAACGATTTCCTTCCAAGATTCCTAAGATATTAAAGTTATTTACAAGACATTGTACATGCAGACTCGACTACTTACGTCAGTCACCATGGAGCGCTCCGTGCTTCCCCTAAAGGCGACAGGATTGCCCGATTCAGCTGCGTTAAGGGGATTACACCATACTGAAAGCTTGGTCCACTCGCTTTCAAGAAACAGCAGTAGCAACTTGTGAGCACGTTTGTGGTGCTTTATAACATCGTCCTTGGTTTCATTCTTCAGGAACATGTAATGGCCAGCAACAACCTTGGGATTGGCACTCTTAATCGAGCTGCAAGTGACCAGATAGCTCAAAGATGGGCTGTCATTAAGCACAGCGTTGTAAAAGTCTGCCATCATTTTGAGCTCCATTAGTGCCAAGCTCTTTCTTGCACCGTAATGCCATTTGGGGCTTTGAGTGAACCAATTGAAGGCAGCATCGTAGACCAACAAACGAAGCTTGTATTCAGCTAGGGCCTCCAGCCTTGCTGATTGTAAAATCTTTAACCCCAAACGGAGCAGAGAGAAACGGGCATAACGCGCCAGGGAGTGGGTGCTCATTTTGTCCGCGTTTTGAAAAGAGTCTTGTAATAGACGGATGAACATGTTGACCAGATGCTTGCTTCTATGTCGGATAGCGTAAAAACGGCAGCTCAAGAACTTGATCCAAGTAATATGTGGCGTGAACAAGAAGGTGGCAATGCGGTGGTTACTATCACTGATGGCCTTGTCGGAGGGAGTATAAGTCATTTTGCTAACAAATGGATGTTTGGCACTATTCAATACACGATTAGCATTCAGCACATGTAGCATTGTGTTGATTTTAAATGCACTTACTTGATAAGGGGAGAGAAGAGGCCCTTACGGTGACGCTGAGCCCAGCCCCACATGCCCATCATCTCTATCATCAATTTGTTTTCTACTTTGGGGCTTTCAACTAGAATCCAGTTCCAAACGGTGGTTCCAATCTCTAGTGACTCGGGAGTAAACATGAGAACAGGGATATGAACCAGATGTCGAATGATATCCACATTGATTGCAGGCAAGGCAACTGCAAAGCCAGCAGATCGATGCATTACTCTATAAAGACGCTCAACAGACACAGTTTTGCGATCTTTGATGTCCTGAGAGAGACTAGTAAGCGCTTCCAAAACAAACGGAATCTGGTCTGATAGTTCGCTGCCTGACTGGGGATCGGCAGCTTGAGCGCGGAGCCCAATCAAGAATTCCATACCGCTAATCTCACCCGAGTAGAATTGTCTTGATCTAAAGCTGCCCATAAAGTTGGAAGACTCATCAGGGAACAGGGAAGGCACTTTGGGCACGAAATCTGTGTACACACGATCCGTTAGAAAATGCAATATTGCACCAATGCTGTCCCAACATCTTACCTATCGACAGCTCATTCTTGGAGCTGGATTTCCCCATTTCAAGAGCCAAAGAACGGCCCATGTGTACATTGTCGGCCGACCCACGGCTATCGAATCTGCTGAACTCGGCTAAATAATCTTGTAATAGCCCAGAGACTTCGATGGGGGCTCTTGCAACGGCGACTTGAAGCCATTTGCGAGCACTTTCGTAGATATGAGTACACATTTCTCGACGGTAAGAGTATGAGTCGCCCAATTCGATGGTGACACCGACCCTAGCAGACGAAAAATGGAAGACGGGAGAATACTATTAAACCAAAAGGTTATTTACATGTTTTTTTTTTTTTTGCATATGTCTCAGAAAACACTTGCCTCATCGCGATACTCAGCTTCACAGCTCAACCATGCAAGTTGCACCAATTCTAACAACAATGTAACCAGAGTCCCATCTGTAAACACCTGCGCAAACGACGCAACGATGCGCTCAACGGCCTTTATGGCCATCAAATGTACTTTTTTTCTCTTGTGGCAACACAGTTCCAAAAGAGCAGCAGTCTGGCTTTGTAGATGCTGATCCAAATTCTGGCTGAGAGCCTTTACGGAAGCGTCTTTAACAAATGCATGAGATACGCGGTCAAAGATAGTTTCAAGACAGCTGATCAGAGAGCTTGCATTGACACCGTCGTTCATGAAATAACGTAGCATATGCGAGCAGTCGCCCATACTACTCCTCATCATCTCTACGTGATAGACGCTCAGTGCAAAAATGACCTGAGCAAACGAGTAGTTTTTGATATCGTATGTCAAGCTAGGCAAAACGTTGGTTAGTTTCTGGCGTATCTGCAACAAATTGTGGTGATTGCTAGCGCGCAAGATAGAGTTATGTTCTAAATCGCTTTCCAGATAGTTGGTGGTGCTTTCGATCACTAATACGGGCGTCTTTTTGGCTATTCGCAGCATGGAGGGATGCCATTCGCGGATCCACATAGGTTCGGTGACAAAGCCAAAAAGGACGCAATGGAACCACATGTTTCTGAAAAGAGAGACCATGTCTTCGCTAGGCTGATGATGTGGATTAAAGTCCTCTTGTTCTAAAAGAGCACTGATCACTGGCAGAAGATGGCCCAGTTTCTGAGCCATCGGGTATTCGTTTTCCGTTTTGTGTTTTTTCATGGTGCCTTGGATAGAGTTACCGTTTTCAATGAACAATACCAAAAGGCTGTTGAGATACAGCGGGTAGTGTTCTGGACGATCTTTCAAACGTCGAGCTAAGCTCAATTGAGCTGCCAAGATCTGAAAGCGAAACAGACACCCAGTTAGGGCTAGGATGAGGGCATGGAAGCAACATATGACTTACCGATGTATTGAGCATGCTGTTCTCACTGTGGATGGATTCTTTACTGAGTGTTGACAACAAATGAATGATTTCCGAAAAGGTGTCTTTGGAGCTGACAAGAGCCAGATCGACCAACCTCATTGTTAATGATGCAGTTGCAGAGGGGGATAATGCCTTGCGACGAAGGGAGAGCATAGAGAACGCTTGAGAGATAATCTAGAGTCTCGATTAGAAGCAGGATGGCTTGCAGATTTCTATACACTTACATTGTCGTCTCTGAGATAAACAGCGACACCAACAATTGCAGATAAAACATTTGCACATACTTGTTGCTTTTGCTTCTCGCTGAGCTGTTCCAGGGCAGGAGCACCCGCGATTGCGCTACGGCTGTTCATGGGAGCCTTATCCACGGATCCAGACTCAATACCTGTGTAGCGTGTAATCTCATTCAGAAGGGCGTATACGGTAGATATCGCAGCTTGAGTAACTTGGGCGTCAGGCTTGGTCTGTATTGCACACATGAGTACATGGATGCAGTTATTTGCGACAATATGGCTTTACCTGCACACATTGAGCCAATCTCACAATAGCGAATTGTTGAACATTAACAGACTCTTCCAGCTTTTCAGTCGGAAGGTCAAAGACAAGAGAAGGTGTAGCCAAAAATCTGCAGATGGTGTTTGTCATTGGATGATTCAGTCTCGAGAAACTAGACGGGGTAGGGGGTGAGGGTGGGGAGGGTGTTAATACAATATTCTGCCAATTGTGCAAGGTTTTGCATCATTAACATACTTGATGGCAAGTAGCACAGCAGCATCTAGTGAGGCAATATGAACCCAGGAATCGGCCAAATGTGGCACATGAAACAAACACTCAGTAATATGGTCAACGAGCGAATCGTCTACTTGGCTCAAGTAGATGGATATCAAGGAAGCTACATGCTATCGTAGCGAAAAGGAAAAAGAAAGGTTGGCCGCTGTTTCTATCATGCATGACATGTATATGATATCTTACCAAACTGGTTCCCATAATCTCTTGCATGTAAGCATCAGGAGCCCATTCCCTACCTTCCTGAACACTCTTTTCAGCGAATTTGCGAATATCCTCAAAGTATTCCAAGCTCATAGAGTACACCTGTCCAAGACTCTTTGTTAACAAAGGCTCGTGCTCATGTTTAACTGGTTGCTGCATCAAGGCGAGCCATATTCCTTCAATATCCTGGGGTAAATACAGTTTGCAGAGTCTGTCTTGAGATACTATGAGGGGTGTGGCCGTGTCTTTAGTTGGCTGCATGTGGACAAGAACCCGAGCCAGCACATTTCTGAACACAATCAGTAGATCATGGATCACTCGGTTGCTGCTCAACGGGATCCCATCCTCCCAATAGCGAGCCAGCACACAACGACTGTAAGCCGTTCCTTCGGCGTCTCGAAGACAACTGTCGATTGAAATGCGAATCAAATCCAATGTGTCGTCTCGGATGAGGGGCTGAGTGTTCTGGCAGAGAGCAAGCAACTGATTGGGTCTGTAAAGATATGGCGATAGCTGAAGTGCTCTGGAAAGTCCTGCTAAAGAGGGCAAGATAAATGTAACAGTGAATTCGACTAGAGACATGCCATTAGACAACATTCTCAGCATAGACAGCAATACCATAACTAACCGTTTTCTGACAGGAGCTGAATAATAAACGCAGCGTACTTCCACAACGTTTGTATGATTTCGTCGTATTTTTCAGGACACTTGTCGCCAATCTCCAGCAAACCAGCAAACAAAGTGTATGTGATGGCATCTGAGGGTGGAGGGCCTGTTAGATTGACAGCAGCCCATTGATAGGCAGGCAAGTGTCGGACATAGGCTAATAATCGAGGCAGCAGTTCCAATTGTCTCTCGCTGTTTGCTTTCACTGCATATTTGACAACAGCGGCTATTGTTTGCTGACATCTGCTAGTCTACACATAGGATCGACGGGATCAAGAGAGATGATTAGTACAAGGCATGGCATTCGCACTACAAAATTAGCTGCATGTAAATATATATATATATATATATGTATTTACCATGATACCCAATCCAGGGGCATCATGCCTCGTCATGATTTCAGTAATCTCGCTATCGATCGGGACGGCCGGACATTTACTGATTAGCTTTTCGATCTCTTCTGTTGACGCCTTTGCTCGAGAATCAGCCAAGACCTCAGCCAGACCTATCAGAATTTTGGATCGTAAATCGAGGTGCGCACTAGAGCGGCATGTTAGTCCAAACTGTTTGCCAGTGCTGCACTCAACGAGAAAGCTTACCCGTTCATCGATTGATTGACTGTTTTGAGCGCAGCAAGATTGTTGCAGAAAAAGAGGAAGAAACGAGAAACAAAAAAATAAAAGAGAAAGGGGATATTATACACAATAGTTTAAATCAGCTTCGAGTTGCACAAGGCTTGATTAAGGACATCATCTTTTTTGTCCGTTTTAAGCAAGCTGAACGTGCTCGAGAAATTCACATGAATTCGATAGAAAAAGGAACGTGCGCGTGTGCTGTCTAAATGTGTGTCTGTGTACGTTAATGCACAGTTTATTCTTTTCTCAAGTGATGATCATCTTCATGTTTTCATAGTACATCAGCATTGGGTTTTCGCCGCTTCTTGTAGTTGTTCTTTCAACATCGCCGTACCGCTCGCAGAACTCTCTGTGCGTCAGTACTTTGACCGTTTTGTCGTTGCCAGCCCTCGATCCGCGACACACCAGCAGATACAGATCTCGCAGCAGTTCGAAATTGGTCGGGAAAAAGATATCGAACCAGCCTGGCTGAACCATGTATGTCGAGCAAGGCACCATTGTACCTCTGTACCGTGTTTGAACTACAGGCGCATCCACACCCTCCACAGAGTCAGGCAGCGACGAGAAATCAGACAGCACTAAGCGGTGCTGGGGAAAGTGCGTCTTTAGGGTTTCGAGCAACATGAAAAGCTTGGTGGGAATAAACTCTGCTGAAGTCATGTTGGGGGCTAATGGTAACGACTGCAGGCATTTGAGCCACAAGTGCTTTGACAACACGGGCGATCTGTATCTAGTCTGGTCTCTCATGGTGAGATATCGGTTGATCAAAGCGTCACTGCCTACTGGTTCGTATACTTCAGTATACTCTCCTTTCGCATCTGTGCTGACCAGCGCTTGGTATGGCTTCAATGTATCGAGATCATAACGGATCAGGTCGTGAGCGAAATTGTCCTAGCAACAAAAAAAAAAAGCGTCAATAAATGTGTGGTACATATATATATATATACCCAGTGCACTTTACAATGACTTCCATGCCCAAAAAGAAACACTGGTCTGGAACATGGATATCCCAGTCAAAAATGCTCTTGTTGATGATCGTTACGCATTTATGCTGGTCCTTGGCGTCCCTGACGTCCTGTCGCTCCGACTGTCGCTCTGCAAGCTTCCCAGAAATCTCAATGATATTGTACTGTGTCCTTTTGTATACGGCCGGCTCGTACTGCTGGATGTAATCCAGGATGTTCATCATCAATGTGCCGTTGCCAGCACCCATTTCGTAGATAATCAAATCTTTGTGCGGAAACAGGTTTAGCTTGTATTCGGACACCAGATACTTTGCAATTGCATAGCCATACCAGGGCTATATTCATCCATCATACATGTCAGTACGAAAACGTCAAAAGTGAGCTGGAATTATACCTTGAATAATTCGGTTGGTGTGTGCCACACTTGTCTAGCTACTTCATCTACTTCGTCAGCCTCTCCCTCTATATCTTTGTACAATTGGCCCAGGACATTCATAAACTCCAAATGGTCTCGCATGCGGTTAAAGTCAAAGTCAGTTTCAGGCGAAAAGATAACTGCCTGCTTCGAGAAATAGCCATAGTTGGGGTTATACAGCGAGTCGTCTATGAAATCGCGGACAAGCATCTTATTGCAAGTAGGCGATGATTTGCATTTGGCAGTGTCGTAGGCTGTTAGGCGAGGGTAATGGCGCCGTGCCTTCTCTTCTGCTTGCTCTTCGGCTGTGGGTGAAAAGAAGGATGAGAAAAGTCCAGGTCGTTCCTCACCGTTGCTGCTGGGGGCTTTGGTATGCTGTAAACGAGCAGCGACAGGTCGAAATCTGCTGCATTTGGGCGGTACCAGCAGTAATTGACGATTAGCTTTCAAAAGCTGATCTCTGCTAGACCTCAACATTCTGGAGATAATATATATATATGTATATTTATATAAAAAGGTGTTTATTTCCATCAATTGTTTGCCCTGGGTCAAATGGATTTTTATGATGGCTGAAACGACGGGTGTAGAATCCATTCGACTCCGGACCGCATTGCACAAGCAAATTTACTGCTGATGCCAAGGTGCAAACTGGGCTTGCTTGCATCCAACCAAGCAGAAATGATGCTTAGAGAGGGTGTTCAAAGCATTGCAAAAGATTTATCTCTAAGAGTAAACATCATTTATGCCTGATTTTATATGCTAGGCTTCCAAGTCTCGGTGCTTTTGAGATCTGGCTTTGATTTTCAGGGTCTACATTCAGACCTTTAACGGACAATATCTCAACAGAGTAATAAGCTAATCTGATTTTTCAAATTACCAAACTATACTTGAATCTTAATTTTCTATCATGTAGTGCATTTTCAGCATTTTTTATTTTTTCGAGCTTTTTTTGCCTGGTTTTTAAGAGGCATCAAAAAAGGCAAATACAGGCTTGCTGCACACCATCGTATAGTGCTAAATCACAGCTACTCAATAAGTATTTCAGATTTACAAAATGTTAAATTTTGATAGGGAAACAACAAATTTAGCATATCGCAGAACATGGTCCTCCAGATTCCGCAATTCTGCCTTGCCATCAGTCGACCCTGGATTTGAAAATTTCCCAGATTTCGACCAAAACCATCGATTTCTCCCCACACAGTAATGCTTTAGTAACATATAATACCTTGATTGATAGGTGCTACTTTGGAGCATGTTTGGGGTAGAAAATGTGTTTCCTTTTTTCTTCAAATAATACAACTTTGGGCCCAAAAACGCTCAAATTGTAATCATATTTTTTCTCTGCAAGTAGAAATTACATATGCTTCAAATGTATATCATTAAATGCAGAATTGTTTTTAAAACAAAAAATTTCTAACTAGTAACTTGTGTTTACTACTAAGTTTCTTGAGTAATCTTGATTTCCGTTTTTTGATCCATTCTACATCCATTTTCAGCAGTTTTCATTTTCAAATGCCGCTCATGTTTATCTCCTTACTGCTCAACATTGCTAAAATTGCAAAATAGAAAGAATAAGCTTGACAAGGCTATTCAAGAAATAGGGGTAAATTGAATGCCCTAGTGTCAGAACGATCGTCATTCTATGTAAATATAATAAATTATTGCAATGGCTTATGTGCATAGTATTCTTATTTTATTTTCTTACATTCCATGGAAGCCACGCCGTGTCCTAACTGTGCTACCTAGACACCATGTCCAGTATCAATGTCAATATCAATCATCTACATCAGTGACTGCATGTGTCAAATATACGATCCGTCCAAGATTAACGAAATCGCCTCATTTTGACATGACACTTCGTTGTGTATAAAACGGGGAACAATTCTCGATGATTTCCTTTTTTTTCCAAAGCAAAATTACATGGGCATGTCTGATAATAAACAACTTTGTATGGTCATTATGGGTCCTCCCGGTGCTGGTAAGGGCACCCAAGCACCTGCCATTCAAAAAAAGTTCAATGTTGCACATTTGGCTACCGGTGATATGCTCAGGGCTGCTGTGGCTGCCGAAACTTCATACGGCATTGAGGCCAAGAAGCTTATGGATGCCGGCGCTCTTGTGCCTGATGAAATTGTTGTTGGTTTGATTGAGGAAAACTTGAACAACAACCCTCAATGCGCTAACGGGTAAGCAAATTAGTTCTATAAAGTGTACATACACGCTGACTATTCTACCCATATAAGCTTCATTCTCGACGGATTTCCTCGTAATGTCGCTCAAGCCGAGAAATTAAATACCATGCTCAAAGCCATGAACAAGCCTTTGAATTGCGTTATTGAATTGGTGGTTGACGATGACCTCCTTGTTGACCGTATCTGTGGTCGCCTTGTTCACCTTGCCTCTGGTAGATCTTATCACAAAGTTTTCAAGTAAGTTTCATATGTTTCATTGCTTTCAACTGAGATATAAATTGATTGACAATTTATATCTTACTTTGTATATAGCCCTCCCAAGGTTGCAATGGTGGACGATGTCACTGGCGAGCCTCTTATCCAACGCTCTGACGACAACGAAATTGCACTCAAGAACCGTCTTCAAGCTTTCCATAACCAAACCGCCCCTGTTGCAAAGTATTACAAGAATCAAGGTATCTGGTACGGTGTTGATGCCGCTCAAACACCTGAAGCCGTCTGGGATTCTATGAATGCCATCTTTGACAAAATCCTTTAGATCCATCTTTCTCATTATCCACGTGTACATTATATCAGAAAACTGTAAAACTCATTATTATATATACATGATTGCATTATTGTACAAAATAAAGTAAAATAAAATAAAGTAAAGGTTTTCTATATCAAATTTAGGGGGGGGGGGGAGAGAAGAGAATTTCTCTTGGTAAACTTGCATCAATGCGCAAATTCAAAGCAATACACATCTGCATTGATGGTGTGTAACAGACAACGTTCTGCTGTTATTGTGACGATATTGCGTCGTGTGTACCACCGCAACCGTGAGAGCCAAATTTTATCGCCATAATACACCTGCTGGGGCTTTCTCCAAGTTGAACACTTTTTTTTTTTTTTTTTTTCCTATAGAAAATATGACTCTTATTATCACTGAAACATTGACACCCGAGAAACTCGGCAAGTTCTTTGACCATGCTATTCTCCGTCCAGATCAAACTACACAAGATGTCATCAAGGGCTGTGAGGTGGCCAAGAAATATAGTCTTGCGTCAGTCTGTGTCAAGCCCTGCGATGTTTCCCAAGCCAGTGAGTTGCTCAAAGGTACCGATGTCATGGTCGGCACAGTCATCTCTTTTCCCCATGGAAATTCGACCACAGAAGCAAAGATCGCCGAGGCCTTGCAAGCTATTGAAGACGGTGCTGTTGAACTGGATGTTGTCATCAATATTGGCCATTTAAAATCAGGTAAATACAGCGAGGTGGAGAAAGAACTCAAGGATGTCATCGTCATGTCAAAGACCAAGAACCCTAATGCGTGTGTCAAAATCATCTTTGAAACTGCATACCTCAGTGAAGATGAAATTGTCAAGGCTTGTGAGATCTCTCAAGCTGCTGGTGCGCATTTCGTCAAGACTTCTACCGGTTTTGCTTCTGCAGGCGCTACTTTTGAGCATATCAAGTTGATGAAAGATAGCGTCCCTGATTCTATGGAAGTAAAAGCGTCTGGTGGCATCAAAACGCTAGCGCAGGTTCTTGAGTTTCTCAAACTAGGTGCTACTCGTATTGGGTCTTCCTCATCGGCACAGATCATTGAAGAATTCAAGAAGCTTCCAGATGCATAAAATTTTACATTACTAAATAAAATAGTTTTATATGAGCTCTGGAGGTAGATCTGCCCGATCTACCACATGTAGATACAAAAAAAAAGGGGGAATCATATAATAGACAAAAAATATTCAACGTATCAAAGATCTTTAGCTATTGGCGTTGACGATGAGGTATCTTCTCCTGTTTCTGTAGTGCCATCAGCCTTGCCCTTTCTATGTGATGCGACCCAATCGTCCACATGCCTGACAGCCTCTGCAGGACGCTGTTTATAGCACATTAAAAAACCTTGAAGATGTGCCATACTAAATAAGTCTTCCGGGATTTTCGAAGCAAATAATGATGATAGATCAGAATGTTCTGGCAAATTAGGGTAGAATTTGGTAAATAATTCGTGCGCCTGTCGTCGAGTAGCATTTCCAAAATGGATACGAACATCGATACGTCCCGGACGTATGAGAGCATCGTCTAATCTTTCTATATGGCTTATATACATGATAAATATCATAGCCAGGATCTTTTTATTTTACTGTAGCACTTACTTTGTGGTCATGCATAGAATTCGCCCTTCTTGTGCGGCAACACCGTCAATGGCATTCAATAAACCTGAAAATGTAATGTTATTTGCGCCCGTCGCGTCTCCTTTCGCCCTTTGATTGAATGCAGCATCAATGTCCTCCAGTAGTAAGATGCATCGACTAGGTGTGTCTGACACCAGTTCATTCAAAGTGTCGTCTGTCATGCTTTTGTTGCTCAAATTCACAACGTAGATATTGAGCCCAAGCTCGCCCTGAAGTACGTCCTAGTTATCAGCCAACGTACATGGTTTTTATCCTTGCAAACTTACTGCCAAAGAATACACAAAGCTCGTCTTTCCAGAGCCAGGCGTGCCAAACAGCAGATAGCCCCGTCGGTAGGGTATTCCTCTATCGCTGTACCACTGCTCCTGACGCAAAAAGTCCTTTGCATCTTCCACCATCTTTACCTTGACATTGTTTGGAATCACGATAGTGCTGAGAGGCCGCTTGGGCCTGGACCTTGTTCTTCTCCAGGCGCCATACTGATCTGCTGCAAACACTACTGTACGGCTTTTGTCTCGGTCGATAAATTTCTTTTGTGCCTCGTACACTAGGTTTTGCAGCAGCTCTCTCGACTGACCGAATGTGCTGATTTGAATTCGCTCGAGCATAGCATTAGAGTTTGCCACGGCTGCTGCTGGAGATGACGTGCCTGGCCGCTCTCTTGTCATCCAAACCAACCGCTTCTTATAAGTGAAAAAGTGCATGCCTGGAGAAGGCAAAAAGTAGATTGGTGGTAGATTGGCATCTAGTCCTTCTCCAGGAAGCCTTTGCCCAGCACGCAGAATACTCGTGGATACGGAAAATCGTGATGTTCGATGGCTGTATGGCTGTTCACTCAGCCAATTGAGAATCCAGCTATGCGTGTAATTTCTTTTAGCGTGTGCACCACACTTGACATCTCCTGTACTTACCTGTAGGATTCATCTCTGCTGTCAAAATCTGCCGTGGCAATGGTCTTTTTTTTCAAAAATTCAAGGAAGTAGCCACCAAAATAGCGAAATCCAGCCAATGCGCCTGCTCAAGTCTATCAATAAGAATGCTATTATGATTAGACATGACACGGTACCTCCAATCACTGCTAACTGTAGACCTCCTGTGGCTAGTCTGTTGCGAATAGCATGCGTTAATATGAATCAGCTGATTATACTTTTCAAATTTGGCTTACATACTCTCCAATACCCAATCTTTCAGCGATTATACCAATGATGGCACCTAGAGTACCAGGATCAGTCGACGAGGAGGGCGGCAGCGATGAGTAGCTTCTGGTAGAAATGTCATTTGCGTTTTTTGAAATGCGGTGCACATTAGGTGGCGTGAGGAAAGAGCCGCCTCCTCCAGCTAAACGATTCATGGTTATTAGAAAGAGATGATTAAATTTCCATGATGAATGTTCTGACAACTGTGTATAGTAGCAGGGCTTTTCCAACTCAGCGTATTGTTGTTATGCTCAAACGTCATTTAACATATATCGTACCATTGTTCAGCAGCTCTTTTTATTGTGAAGAATGCAAATAAACAACTAGGGAATAAATCTACAAAAATGACACAGGCCTAATGTACAAAGTCTTGCACGGTTTCCTCTGGCTTCAATTCGTAGTAAATGTTTTGAGATTTGAGGTATTCATCACTCCAAAATTTAGTCAGATGGCGCTGTCCAGAATCATTCAGCAAGGTGACAACGACATGGCCCGGGCCCAATTTCTTGGCTGCTCTATACGCTGCTACACAGTTGACAGAAGAGCTGCTCCCCACAAATAAGCCATCTTCACGCACAAGATAGCGGGACATCTTGATCGCTTCTTCGTCCGTCACACGATAGGCGTCATCCACCAAATGTCTTCCACGGTCAAAGTTTCTTGTCAGTCTGTTGATGCCAATGCCTTCGACCACCGTGTCTACTTGATGGCGTCTGCGAGTGCCTTCTTGTTCCGTGGGCGCATACATGACATTATACTTGACCTTGTTGTACAATCCAGAGCCTTGAGGGTCCGCTAAAAAGACCTTCATGTCCTTGATGTGTTCTTTCAAGAAGCAAGTGATGCCCGACAAGGTACCGCCAGTCCCTGCTCCCAAAACCAAAGCATCTATCTTGCCTGCAGTCTGCCTATAGATCTCGGGCCCTGTGAATGTGTAGTGTGCCTTGAAATTGGCCTCGTTTTCAAACTGATCTGCAAAATATCCGGTGGCCTCTCCATCGTGGAATGTCGCTGCTCTTTCTCTGGCCAAATTGACAAACTGCTTTTTATCAATGATGCTGACAGGGCGCACTTTCTCGACTGTTGCGCCCAACTTTTCCAGCAGCTGGTACTTTTCAACAGCTTGGTCATCGGGCATGACAATCCAGGCTTTATACCCCTTGGCACGAGCAATCAAAGCAATCGAGATGCCAGTAGACCCTACAGTGCCTTCGAAGATGGTGCTGCCTGTGTGGGGTTTGATCAGTTGTTGCGCTTCGGCTGTCCTGATCATGTTGAGGGCAACTCTATCTTTAGAGCTGCCTCCTGGGTTCAGGAACTCTGCTTTGCCCAGCACTAGACAGCCTGTTGCCTCTGAAAGGCTGCGTATTTTCATAAGAGGGGTATTTCCAATAAGTCCATCGACACCCTCAACGATATCAGGTTGCATATCACTACTGGATTCTTGTCCAGTTTCATCATCTGCCTTGATTGTGAACCTTTCATGTGTAAGGTAGGAAAATAATCCAGTGGCTAATACTGTTAAAGCAGATCCAGTAAGTAAACCTATTAGCGCACATTTGACTGTAGAGCAGGACGCAGCCATAGCAATGAAACTAATGACAGGAAGAGAATAGTAAAAGCAAAAAAGTGACACAAGTGGCTTTTTCTAGCACAAAACGAGCGGATAATTGTATCCACCGAGACATTCATGTGCCTGGGATAAACACGCATAACAACGTTTTTATTTTCTCAAATTTACGTCTATTTTTATTGTGTTTTTCTGGTTTTAGAAGAATGATCCTGTTCGTCTTGATCTTCACTTGCATTTCTGCTTCTTTTCATAGATGCTGCGAAACTAGGAGGCACAGGGATATCCAGATCATCATATCCCGAGCCGCCAGCTGGCACATTGCTCGTAGCATCTGTTGCTAAAGTAGTAGGCATATTGTTGATATTGTTGGCTTGCAATATAGATACTGTGCTGTTGTAATTTACAGTTTTTTTAGGCCCGTATACAGCTTGCCATTGCTCATGACTTAGCAGCTCCATTTGACTGGCTTCCTTGGTAATGCCATGGCCTACACCTTCGTTTTGACGTGAACATCCAGGAAGGAAGCTCTGCACTAAATTCAGGCCAAGCAAGCCAGTCTTGGCCAGTGGTATCTTGCTGTCATCTTTCAAAATAATCCATGCATTATTGTCGTTGGTCCAAGATACCGCAAATGGCGCCAAGGAAGGATACAACAGCTCAATAGCTGCATTTGTCATGCCAGCAGGGATATTGCGAAGATAGAATTTGTTGGGATAGGTCACCGTCTCTATTACCTCTTCCCCCTTGAGGTTAATATATGGAATATCGCTACGCATGAGATAGATACGACCGTAATAGGGCAAAATAGCTTTATCCATGAATATATTGTCCTTATTTTTGCTGGCGACTTCATTGTCTGTATCATCTGAATCTGATGCACTCACTTCCCCTTCTTCTTCCTCCTCCTCCTCCTCTTCTTCTTCCTCATCTTCTTCCTCCTCCTCCTCCTCCTCTTCCTCTTCCGCTTCCGCTTCCGCTTCCTCCTGGACTACCTCGTCCTTTTGTTTTGCCTTTGTCTTTAACGTTTTGGACGCAGATGTTGAGGCTGTAGATGCTGTAGAGGATGAGCTAGTGCTAGCGCTGCTGACAGAATCGTTTCGCTTTCTTTTTTCGCCCACTAGAGTTTTTGCTTTATCTACTATTGTCGAGATTTGTGAGATTCAAAGAAAAAGGACAACGAAATATAAGAATTACCTTTCTTTTCGTGAACAAATGCAACAAATGCCAAGTAAATCACGCCCGTCATGTAAGCATCGTAGCCAGCTTCATGCTCTACATCGTTTCCGGAGCCTGTATATCTATCGAACCCTTCTGCCATCACTAGAAAACAAGCACGTTAACCAGCCAAATCATAGCAAATCTAACCCTCTACTTGCCAATATCCTGTCCTGCTTCTTTTAGCTCTTCATTTACAGTATTAAATAAGGATCCTAGCACTGAACTATCAAAGCAACCCTAAACAGCAATACAACAAATCAGAACAATCAAACGTAAAAATAACCATTTTTTTTTTTCCTTTCCTAACCTTTAGTGTAGGGTGATGTTCTGCCAAGTACTTTGTATCAACAATATTTGGCCACATGGTATTCGCTACAAATTTAAATTCTTCGATGGTTGTGGGTAAATACTGCCAAAACTGGTCTACAGTGTGGAGAATGTCAAACGCAGCATTGTGTGCGACAACAGGACATTTTGCCTTTTGAATCAATTCGATAACAGCACGAAAGTTCAGCCTAGGCGACTAGAGAAAAGAGAAAGGTTATTCACGCTTGATTCATAGGTTCCTTGAGTAGAATGTCTTACATTGGCAGCTTTCTTGCGCCTGTCTTCCTCTTTGAGTCGAGTAATTTGCAAATGTCGGCTGTCTCTCTGCGTTGCTTGCAAGAAGCCGTTGTATTTTCTGTCCTGCACTTCCTGATAGATTAGTTTTCTGTAAAAGTTGCTGTTGACTTGGACAACAAGAGGCTGTTCTGTGTTGCCCTGAAGCCATTTGCCGATTGCCTTTCTGTTGTAGTCCAAGAAACCTCTTCCAGACTTGTTCAAATCAGATTCTAAATATGTTATGCGTGAGTATACAACATTGGAATTTTCCAGACATGTCCAGAATACGGACCCTTAATCATCGCACGGCGATTCACAACGTTGGTGCCTTGTGTCGATTGAAACATTGACCCTTCTTCGGTGTAGTTGTAAAACGGGATGCCTTGCTCAATCAGTTTATTAAAATCAAACTTATTGGACCGTAAAAAGGCCAAGCTGCTTGGTGTTGCAGAAAATACACGTCTGCTTTGTACGTCCTCGGTATCTGCGCCAAAGATGTAAAAGTTGAACGGTTTGGCAATGTAGCTGCCATTGGACGGATCTTTTTTGAAGGCACATACACCGTATTGAATGATTGTGAATTCTTGGACGCAGCTTTTCAGTTTAGAGTATCGAGTTGCTATTTCGTCAGTATTTTGGAACTGTACGTCTGGTGTAGTGAGGCCTAGTTTTGATTGAATACATATTAACAAAATCAGTTTGTCTGAGTGGACATTTGCTTCCTCCAACCTGTGAACTCTGTATCAACTGCAATGAAATCAGCCTCGTCCATGGCTTTCTCAATAAGAGGCAGAGCCTCTTCAAACTCTTTTCGCAAGACTTCCATTTTTACGTTGAACAAAGCTTGTCAAGTTGTTGACGAAAAGAGGAGAATCTATATCAATACAATCAGCAAAAGTACTGCTTTTCGTGGCTCGTGTAAGCCTTGTGATAAAAAAGGACAATTGACATTCATAATTATCATGCATATTTATGAAATGCATTCAACTGTTTGTGGTCATAATTGATTTCGTCGATATTCAAAGCTCTAGTTTAGAAAAGAAAAGAAAAAAGAAAAAACTCCCCCCCCTCCCCTCCAACTTGTATATTCGATCTACACCTTTGTAACCAGTTCTTTGCATTAAATTGGTATATATTTCGCAGAAATCGGAAATCTGAGTGCATGTTGATGATTAAAAAGAGCAACGCCTGAGAAAGATAGTTGGAAATTCAACTTGCTCAAACATTAACATATCATTGAATACCTATCATTTGCATGCATCGAAAACTTTACCCTTCTAGCCCGTTTGTTGATTATTTAATGCTAAAGCGAGAATCCCAAAACCAAAATACCAGCTTTGTTAAACAACAGTGATTATTTGCCATGTATGTATTTTTGTATGTATATCTATTTGCTTCTATATTTATTGATATACTGAGTGGGATAATAGTAGGGAAAATAACATACTAAATTTCATGTTCAAACGCGAATCCTGTTTTCTTATTACCTTTCGAAGGAAACAAATAGACATTGACAGGCTGAACATTTTTTATGGAGATTGAGGAGGGCTTAGACTATTGCTGAAATCTACACGGTATTGCATCTCCCGATTGTGATTAGCAACTGGGATGGTGTTGCTAATATTCATTAGATGGGGCTTCCAAACGAATAGATCCTTGAGACAACTGCGAAACGAATCCAACTCCAGGTGAGTACGAGGCACAGAGATATAGTTTTGATATGTTGGCAGATGTGCACACCTTCTAGATCAAGTAATTGAGCCAGGTATCTATGTCATCCACAAAGTCATAATACAGTACATTATTTTTATTTGATACAGTTACTAAATTGATATGATTAAGAATACAGCTGTTAATTCGAATATTTTTACTTTGTTAGTGAAGTGAAATACTGCTTGAGGCCACCAGTTCCTTGAAATCAGCACTTTGGAAACTTCATTTCCATATAAAAGTTGCATATAAACCCTAATAGGCTTTGATAAAAAGCATAGTGTAGAATAACTTGCATTTAACTGAAACAGGCACAATCAGGACTATCTGAGCATAACTTGATTTCTACCGGGCGATGTGTCCATCAAAAGTTATCTTTCATAATTAACAGAAATTTAGTTATAGCTTCTGCTAAATGAAACAACAGAGCATTTGATGCCCTGTCTGTCGACTTGCAAAAACCATGGTTGTATATTGAGCCTCATTATCTTTGTATTCTAATGCAAGAGGTGGAGGGCATTTTCTCTGTGGAGACTTGATAGCTGCTTGGTTCTTGCTGGTAAATATATTGAGCATCGGCCCGCTAGTGATTTTGAGTATGCTGATACAAGTCGATGTTGTTGGTCCAGTATCTAAGAAAGAGGAAAGGGAGAAGAGGGAGATTTTTGTCTTTTGCGCGAAATGGGCGTCTTTTTTTCTCATCAAGTCGTGGATAAAAAATTCCTTTTCGCTACAAACAATGCTCTCAAGTAGCGTAGGAATTTTGCTTGGTGACCTCTGGCTGCGTCCTTGATGAAAATGCATTGGGTAAG
The DNA here is from genome assembly GCA_025201805.1 of Parasitella parasitica. NCBI lineage: Eukaryota > Fungi > Mucoromycota > Mucoromycetes > Mucorales > Mucoraceae > Parasitella > Parasitella parasitica. The sequence goes on along the minus strand of MU619430.1, from coordinate 8,723 downwards.
AAGGTATACTTTCATCGTTGAAGACTGTATGAGTAGCGTAGATGCTACAAGGGTGGAATAAGAGATTATGGATTTTGGACAGTATTATAGGGCTGATGGGGCCTTAGCAAATACATGGAAGTGTCATATGACATCCCCATTGACAGCACTAGTGAAAATTATATTAACAGATCTTATTCACTATCTATTGAAATGGACACAATTTGAAATGTAAATGAATCAATATAACGAAACTAAGATTGTATTAGATGCTTGTGAGCGCTTATTATTCACGAACAGTATCACAATTATGATCAATCGAATTGACTATCATTTATAACATTAGCATTGTGGACATGATTGCAGACGTTTGTCTTTTGACCAACAGATGGATTGATGAAGCCACTGTGAAGCCAAGTTACAAAGTGTTCTGCTGGAGTGCGCTCATGGGACAAATGAGCGTTGGAAACGGGAGGGTAGAAAAAGTGAATTAGGTGCTTGTCGTTTAAATCACTCATGAAAAGCCATGGATCTGACGATGATATATTGCAATTCGGGGAAAAAGCACATTTTGCAATATTCTTGTGTGTTATGTTATTTTCTTTTTTTCTCCACTTTTCTCTTTCTCTAATTTTTAACAAAATAAACCTGCATGAAAGTAAGATTTTCTACCTTAATTGAAACGCTGCACACTGACCTTGTTTTTTTTTACATTTCAGCGATTTGGAGCAGGAAAAAAAGCCGATAAAAAGGTGATTAAGGCAATTCGGCCTGCTAGGGCTGACTGGAAAGAAGGCACGAGAAAGAAGCAAGTTGGTGTTTCTGACATGACCTTGTTGACCAAAATCACGGAAGAAGCCATCAACGAAAACTTAGAATTACGATGGAAGAACGGAGACATTTATGTAGGCCATATGCAAAAAGCAAAAAGAGCCTCGCTAATTGAGGTCGGATAGACTTATATTGGCCATGTGCTCATTAGCGTCAATCCTTTCAAAGATTTGGGCATCTATACAGATGAAATATTACGAAGCTATAAAGAAAAAAATCTTTTGGAGGCGAGCATTCATACACTATGAAAAATAAGCTTGACACTTAATTAATGCGAAATGTAGGTTACACCACATGTCTTTTCTATTGCAGAAGCTTCCTATCATCATATGAACAGTTATAAAGAAAACCAGTGTATTATCATTAGTGGTGAATCTGGAGCTGGTAAAACAGAAGCTGCCAAGAGAATAATGCAATACATTGCTGCTGTTTCTGAAGGTAAAAGTGCTGCTATTCAAGAAATTAAAGAGATGGTGTTGGCTACAAATCCATTGTTGGAAAGCTTTGGTTGTGCAAAGACATTAAGAAATAACAATTCCAGTCGACATGGCAAATATTTAGAAATTCAGTTTAATGCTCAAGGCGAGCCAGTGGGAGCATTTATCACTAATTATTTGTTGGAAAAGGTAAGGTTCTCAACTGGTTCTAGGCAACAGCCGTAATATTGCTGACTGAAATATACGCAAAAGAACCGCGTTGTTGGACAAATTGAGAATGAACGAAACTTTCACATCTTTTATCAACTCACAAAATCTGCTCCTGCTGAATATAAAGGTAAAATAGTGCGCAAATGGTGAACCGATGTAGTATACATAACTTGCAGCTTATGGGTTATTAGAACGGTACGGCCTACAAGGTCCTGAGAGTTTTCTATATACCAGTCGTAGTAACTGCTTAGACGTCGAAGATATCAATGATATGAACGATTTTCAGGATACGTTAAAGGCAATGGATGTTATTGGGCTACAGCAAGCTGAAATAGATGATATATTCAAAATGCTATCTGTGATTTTATGGCTCGGGAATGTGGTATTTGCTGAAGACGATCAAGGTCACTCACATGTTACTGATGCAGATGGTAGACAAGATATTACTATGATTTAAGCATAGTGGTACTAATACACATGTATGAAATTTAGTGGTCAATTTTATTGCCTACCTCGCTCAAGTGGAATATGCAGATCTTAATAAAGCGTTGACAGTGCGCATCATGGAAACCCACCGAGGTGGTCGCCGTGGCAGTGTGTACGAGGTTCCTCTCAACATTACCCAGGCAACCTCAGTAAGAGATGCACTTGCAAAGTCTATTTATGAGCGATTGTTTGAATGGATTGTAGCTCGAGTCAACGTATCTTTACAGGCGAGGGGTGATGTGCGCCATACCATAGGTGTGTTGGATATCTACGGCTTTGAAATATTTGAAAACAACAATTTTGAACAACTGTGTATCAACTATGTCAATGAAAAGTTGCAGCAGATCTTTATCGAGCTCACACTAAAAGCCGAGCAGGACGAATATGTCAAGGAGCAGATTGAATGGACGCCTATCAAGTTTTTTGACAACAAGGTAGTGTGTGATTTGATCGAGGCTAAACGACCTCCTGGCATCTTTGCAGCGCTAAATGACGCCTGTGCTACTGCCCACGCAGATCCAGAGGCTGCAGATAACTCGTTTGTGCAAAGGCTGGGCTTCTTGTCTTCCAATCCTCATTTTGAGAGTCGCGGGTCACAATTTTTGATTAGGCACTATGCTGGTGATGTGTTCTACAACATTGCTGGGATCACAGACAAAAATAAAGATGCTCTACTCAAAGATTTGTTAGATCTCGCCGCAGGTTCAAAGGACCACTTTATCTCCAACGCCTTATTTTCTGAGAGGATCGATCCTGATTCCAGAAAGAGACCACCTACGGCAAGTGACAAGATCAAATTCTCGTGCAATGCATTAGTAGACAAACTGATGATGTGCCATCCTAGTTACATTCGCACCATTAAACCCAACGATAATCGAAGTTCGACTGAATACAACATCCAGCGAGTGCATCATCAGATTAAATACCTGGGTTTATGCGAGAACATTCGCGTCCGAAGAGCTGGGTTTGCCTACAGAACTGTATTCGGCAAGTTTGTGGAGAGGTTCTACCTGTTGTGTCCTACAACAGGCTACGCTGGGGACTACATTTGGCAGGGTGACGCCCAGACTGGCTGCTTGGAGATTTTAAAGTACAATCATATACCTCCAGACGAGTGGCAAATGGGAACTTCCAAAGTATTCATCAAACATCCTGAAACTATATTTGCTCTCGAAGCATTAAGAGATAAATACTGGCACAATATGGCCATCCGTATTCAGCGTGCCTGGAGGGCTCATGTTCGATACAAGAACGAATGTGCTGCTAAGATTCAACGATTCTGGAGAGGAAACAAGCACAATATCGGATATTTGCAGTTGAGAGATTATGGCCATCAGTTACTGGGTGGCAGAAAGGAGCGTCGTAGATTTTCTTTGTTGAGTCAGCGAATGTTCTTGGGCGACTACCTGGATGTACAGAATGGATCCGGTTTAGCCGCTATGATTCGTAATGCTATTCAACTGAAGCCAACGGAACAGATACTGTTAAGTATGAAGGGCTCAATATTAGTCCCTAGAGCCATGCGATCTAGCGTACCAAGCCCCAGAACGTTTGTGCTGACAAACCAGAGGTTTCATATCGTTGTTACCACGAAAAATGGCAGATCCATTCAAATGATCGAGGAAAAGGTATTCTCGTTAAATGTAATTAAGAGAGCCAGTGTTTCTACACTTCGTGATGATTGGGTTATTTTACACCTTGATTCTTCTCCTGATGGAAGCGATTGTGTGATTTCCTGTGTATTCAAGACGGAATTACTTGCTCGTATATCGCAAGTAACAAACGGCAGAATTACAGTGAATGTGGAGCCGCAAATACAGTACAAGAAGAAGGGTGGAAAGATGGTTACTATGCAGTTTCTCAAAGACGAGAAGATTCCTCGCGATGACTTTTACAAGAGCCATGTAGTATATGTTCCTTCTGGGGAACCACCTGATAGTCGTAAGTTTTGTTAACGTATATATATATATATATATGTGTGTGTGTGGTAAGTTTAGCTAATGATGATGATTATGTGAACAGAGTCTCGTCCATCAGCTGCCAGAAAGTCTAGAGTCAGTAATTCAAATACACAGCGGCGTCAACCTGTTATAACATCAGCCAGTACCACTGCTCGTGTTGCTACCGCAGCTCCCCAATCAGAATTTACATCGAATATCAATAATAGAAACCAGGCTCAACCAAGCTTTCCAGTACCTGAAACTTCTACTCCAAAACCGCCACTTTCAATTCACCCCGTTTACAAAGCAATATATGCTTTCGAATCCCAAGAAGGAGGAGAAGTTTCGTTTCAAAAAGGCGATACCATGGAAATCGTTGAAAAAGATGAAAATGGCTGGTGGCTGGTCCGTGTTAATGGCAAAGATGGTTGGGCACCTAGTAATTACTTGGAAGAATACGTTGCCCAAAAACCTTCTCTTCCACCTGTTCCACCTGCGAGAAGAAGGGTCCCTCCTCCGGTTCCTCAGCAACAGCAACGACAAAAATCAGTTCCTGAGCCTATTGCTACGCCTGCTGTTAATCGCATGAGTCAATACGGCGATGCTGTTCCTGTTATGCCTGGCATAGGTGCTCCTACAGTGAATGGTATTCCTGCGTGGAGAGCTGCTTTGAACGCTAAAAATGCCGCTGCTCAGGACAAAGCAGATAATACCACACCTATCGCAGCAGGCAGAGCTCCACAAGTCCCAGCTAAACCGGCTGTACCCTTTAAACCAGCAATTCCTGGCAGTAAACCTGATACTAGCAAAGATAGCCTCACTGCTCCGAGCATTCCAACTGCAGCAGGTCACATATCAACCTTCAGTGTCCCTGGAAGACCTCAAGCAACCCCAAGTCCACAGGCCCCACCTAGAAACGGAAACCCAGCAGCACTTTCATTAGCTGACGCAGTAAGTTCAAATTAATCCATCGCATTGTTACGTTTTATTGAAGAATGATGTAGATCAAAGCAAGAAGACAACAGGCATTACCAAGTGATGATGATGACGAAGATTGGTAAAAGAAAAAATAAAATAAAATAAAAGCTATTATTGCTGTTGTCTTTCTCTTCTTTTAGCCTACATAATTATTCATTCAGATACATTCATTTTACATCAAAAATCTTACTTACATCAAAATACTCTTGAACATCTTCCTTTGTTACTACTTCTCCTGTTTCCTTGAAATTTTCAAAAAACGACTTCAAATCGGATGATAATGTTTGAAATGCCCTTATGCTTTCTATGGCCTGAACTCTGTCCATGCGTTGTAACTGTTCCATACCAATATCCAGTAAGGATTTTCCTATATCTTCATCATTCTCTGGTTCAACAGTTGCCTCTTCTTCGAAAAGAAACTCCACACTATGAGTTTTATACTCTTGTACACACTAATTCATGTCAGCATAGTCTTAAAACTCATAATCACACCAATTACCTTGGCACATTTGCATAGATTCTGTCTCCAGTCATCCTGTAAAAACACTTCGATATGGTCGTGTTCTGGTAACAATGATATATCAACTAAAAAATGCCGTCAATTACATCGATTTTATCCCAAAGTCGTATTACTCACCATTCTGGCAATTGGTGTCACTCTTCATCTTTTTATATACATTGACAATGATATTGTGCTTTTCCTCAGGTTCATCTTCATGTTTTCTCTTTTCACCTGCTCCGCTTGTACCATGATCTGATGGTATCGTATCTTCAGTTGCTTTTGAAGTATCCAAAGAAAAGGCTTCGGGCTCTTGATTTGTTTTTGAAGCTTCTTGATTTGGTGCTTCTTTTTGTTTTGCATTTTTTACTAGTCTTTCTGGTAAAATCCATTGATGAACAGGTTCATTTCCCTTGGAAAGACCATAACTAAACTTGGCATCTCTTCCATTCATCAAAAAAGGGTATTTCTTTGTACAGTCTCTGCAGATATAACAATCAAATTCGTCAATAGCATCGGGAATCTAACATTGATGACAGATTTAAGCAAAAATGCATAAGTGTGCAATACATGTAAACGCGTTCTTTCATTACATTTCCGATACATCTCTCATGAAACCAATCTTCACAGCTAATGCACTATCATTATTGTCAACAAGCGTATAAAACAATTATCAACCAAAGTTAGTCATTTACTTGATACATTGTCGCTTCTTCTTTTTCAGGGTCATACGTTTGATCACATCTACGGAACAAAATCTGAGCATTTTCTCAATTGATTTTGCAAGCAATGAAACTAACCTGCAGTATAAGTTTTTAAAGTTGTGGTTATACTTGTTTTTTTCATTTGTTGCATAGTTTAATTTTTCAGGCACCATGCGAGAGCAGTTATATCCACCAAATTTTCCTGATAAACCACAATCACACCTGAAAGACCTCTTTGGAAAAAGTTCGAATAGATCATGGCTTGCATGACAGGCAATAGAGCAACTATAACACATGCCGGCAGGCTCTTCTCCTTGATCAATTGTACAGGTTTTACACGCATAAAGGGGCTGACGGACGTATCCCAACGAAAAAGTACACTCATCAAAGTTTCCGGGCAAAACGTCTTGAGCATCCTTTTCTAATTTTTCTTGACGTTGTATATACTCCAAAGCAGTTACGCTATCTTCTTCGTTATTTGTATTATTTGTCATGATTTGTCTTTGTTCAGCTGGCAATTTGACCAATGTGAAAAAGAAAAAAGAGTAAATGAAAGGCTTAACAGATACATTGGATGACTTGCTTTAAAAAAAAAAAAAAAAAAAAAAAAAAAAAAAAGAGATCCAATTGATGCTTACATTTCGTATTATTCGAAGCTTGAAGGCAAGTTACCAAAACCTATTAGGGTGATGTACTCAAAAGGATGTAGTATGGTTGAAGTTGCCGAAATAATCAAGTGATTGTATTGAGATGTGATCATAATTCTTTGTTATGGGTTTCAACAAAATCTCTTTTAATATGATCTTTTTGCACCCTTCGCTAATTATCACCACCGTCTTCCTCGTCTTCTTCATCAATGTCTTCCCATTGATCCTCCTCATCCGAGTTACCACGATGCGTCTCTACTCTATTTGACCTTGAAGCTGGTTGTAACAAATCGTTGCTTCCTAATACATTATAACAATCCTGAATGTCTATGTATCGCAGAGTTTTACATTCTCTAGTCACTTTGTCTACGCCTATCTCTGAAATATACTCGCAGCCAGGTAAGTGTAGATGTGTTAGCAGCATAAATTTCATAGCTATTAGATTCAAGGCGTTGTCTGTGATATGTGTTGATCCCAAATAGAGTTCTTGTATGTATGGGCAATTGTCCACCAGCGCTTTAATTGATTCATCGCTGATTAGTTCACATTGATCCACTGATAAAATCCGCAGATCGTGCAATGGTTTCGTAATTCTTATTAGCGCCTTATTACTCCTAGCCAAAGGATCAGTATTGCCGTTATTTACAAAAAATAGACTTACAGTTGCGAACAAAGATCTAAATTGAGTAATTCCAAGTCTGGCGTCTTTTCTGACAATGTAAACAGAAGTTTGTTGATCCTCGAGGACTCCCAGCGATGAGGAACCATATGCAAGTCAATATGCCGTACAGATAATCCATTATGTTCAGTCAATGTAGTCGCAAACTTTTCAAAACTGTCGAAAGATTCAAATTTTGGTGATTTGAAGAGAAATGGTATAGAAAGCTCGTATAACTTTTTGCAAGTTCTATTGATTTGTAAAAGTGCATTCTGGTCCTGTTTTAAATAAGATATAATTTGCGATAATGTCTCGTATGCTAATCTCGTCTCCATGATGAAAAAATTAAAATAAAAAAATAAAAAAATGCATTTATTGGAATTTTTAAAATTTATTAATGCAGTCTTGAGGCTAAGCTCATGGGCCCCTCCTTCCTAAGTTACTGATGGCATTGATAGTTTTGGAGACTTCAACATACATGACAATCATCAATCGTAGTATTTGTTATGTAAATGAACAGCATGTGAATTATCTCCATTCCAATAAAAAATGAAAAAATAAAAAAGGAAAAGTTCATCTCCCTTCTTCTCAAACTTATATAGAACTTTCGCTTTCTATTCTCCATAATACTACATATCGTATTTTCAAATAGAGGGTTTATCTACTCCTTTCTACGAGCTGATGGAAATGATGCGAGGAAAAAGACTTAAGTCAGGTCCAGGAGAAAGGGTAAAAGATATTACCTAACAGAAATGTTATACCATCTTCAGTTGCACCTATATCAACTTAGTAAATATTTTGGACTTTGATATGAGTTTAAATCATATTAACAACATCCGATTTTCCACAATTTCTTCCACACTAATCTTTTTTTTTTGTTCACATTTCTTTGAACTAAAATGACAACACAAATGTTTTCTCATTTCTGTCTTAACATTTAAACCCACAAAGTATATCACGTGATTACATATTTCAAAATCCGACAGCGAAAAAACCAAAATGTTTTTGCGGGTAATTTTTGATAGAGACATTGCCCAGTGGAACCCAAGTTATGCTCAGATAGCGATGATCATGCTTGTTCTTATGGCGCATAAGACAGTGTTTATTCTGTTCTTTACCGAAGCCTATCATTGATTACATGCAATTCTGATATGCGAATTTGTGATATCATCTGATAACTTTATAGATATTGATAAAAACATTAATGTCAATGTTGTTGCCAGATAGCGCCAAGTCAATGCTAAGTTTTCCAAGTTAGATCTCGGTTCTACGGTGATTTTAGCAAAAGTTATGAGCAAATATCTGATATTCATGATAAATATTGAAAAATAAAAATGTTTTTGCGGGTAATTTT
>MU619429.1:16373-38856 GCA_025201805.1 Parasitella parasitica | reverse complement strand
AAGAAATCAAAATTACTCCTTTGGGGCAAGATATCATCCTCTGATACTATGCATAACACGGCTGTCAGTTTATGATAATAGCTGTATTTTTGGGCGCTCTACATGATGGTATCATTTTCATAATCGCCGTATGCCTATGGAAGGAATTCTTCCGAAAGATCTCAAAAACGGATTAAGAGGGAAAAGTCAACATTTTGCTTAATTAGAGTGCATTTCCAGTCTTTCAAATCAAGGAATGACCTTTTACGATCATTTTACTCTAATATATGCTATAGTAAAAAGTTGCATTTTTGGGGTCAAAATCGGGAATAATGCATAATCGATGATTTTGGATGTGTGGGTACAAGGAAAAAATCGAAAAAATCCGTCATTCTGCATCGAAAAAAAAATCATGCTCAAATTGCACCAAAATCATATATAATATAGTCTTTTTCCAATGGATACTATTTCTGGTGTTTTCAGGGCACTTTTATTATAAAAATCAATCAAAAAATGGCACACAAAGCTAAAGTTTTTGCTTTTAAGCTGTGAAAAATACCTATCTGGAGGTGATACCATGTCAATATCAATTTTAGTACATGACATAGCTCTATTAAGTAAGTTTTTTTTTTTGGTGCCGCAAGTATACCTTTCTTCATAGTAATATCATCAAACAGGTATGGCTCATCAAGCTAGAAGCAGAAGAGGATAGTTAATGAATACTCTACTGAAATAACACCTTGTTATTTGTGAATAATTCATAAGTTGCTAGCCCTATTATCATTGTTGCTTATAATAATGCTAAACATATAAAATAGAGGATAGGATTGATGTTGAGGGTAATTTTACTCACAAAAGTTAAGCGTCATAATAAGCTTCTGGTAGATTCCAGGTTCCAGGTTTTAGAGACTGCACTGTAGAGTATCAAATTCTGAATAGGGATAACTCGTTATACCAAACACATTTTAGTCCACCAACCCTTCCGTTATAACGAGTCCCGACTGTATATTCTTCTTTGATATTGGATGTGTTAACTTAACTTAACAGATGTAACATAAAATGAAAATACGAAGTTATAAAAAATAGAGATTATCATTTGCTTGAATATGCCACAATTTTTAAAAGTGAAAACAGAATGGAATGGTTGGTTTAAAGTTGGATTCAGAAATAAACTGCCATTGTATAAATGCATAATTTGACGGATGCGTACAACTAAATACCTTAATAATATATTCAGTTCTATATACTTGTCTAACTATTTGAGGTTATTTAGATGTCTAATTTATAACGGATATATCTGAAATCATTTATCAACATTCAAGCATTATGGATCTCAAAAAAATTTGTATTGTGTCCCGTTGATGATTGCATTTAATACTTCTTCTTTCTACTTGAAATCTTCTTGAGGAGACATTTCTCTTCTCTCAGAAATGTCTCAGCTTCTATCAGAAATAAAAGGTTTGTTATCAGAAATCCTAATATATACAGTATACTACTAAATCCGTTATCATTAACTGGCAATCGTCTTCGTATGGTGACATTCGGTATGTCATACTATATTAGATTTGGTTACACAATTTAAATATCAGCATTGTCAGATATAAAGTAATAAAAAATAATAAAACTTTCGCGGTTGTTGTGGTAGGTATTCATAAATGTTATTGTTAGTTTCTTTTACTTTTAATCTTTGTATTAACTCCTAGATGAGTGAATTACTGTTGGATCCAAATCAGCAATCAAAGACGCAAACAAAGCAGAATTATGCGTTTTTATCTTCTGTTGTGAATTCTTAGTTTAAGCATCATTGTTTTCAATCACGTCCACAATTATCTTAGGGAGTGGGTTTAATGTTTCAATTATAATTTTGCCAAGCAAAGCATTGATATACATATTATGCAAAATTGATTATTTTGTGCCTAAATTGTTTCGGAAGATGTACTCTAATACCCGAAAATGAAGGGTTGTTTACATGATTATACATGAGTATTGACAAATGTGGGGTTCAGACTCAAGACAGATCCAAGAGATTGGTGCACTTCAACTTGAAACTGCTTAGTAGAAGCATGTTCTCCATCGATTGCAACATACGCAGTCTTGCCAGGTTTTATAATGGGCTTTAACCTGAAAGCTTTCACTTTGTAGTATTCAACCTAGATTTACATCAGCTTAACAAGTGACGTATGACACAAAAAAAAAGAGACTTACAATGTCCATATCCAAATGTTTCCCAGAATCCACATTTGTAAACATGGTCAATTGTTTGGTAATGCCCTTTCCTCCACGTACAAGCAATAGATCGATGAAACCATCATTGGCAGACACACACGGATGAGAAAGCATTCCGCGATTCAAAAGCGGTACATTACTGGTTAGGAACATGGAGATATCGCCATTGATTGTTGTCCAGTTTTCAGGGACAGGCTCTGACAATGGAGGCATGGTATCGTGCACGGATAATTCGCCGGATGCATGATCTTTCCATTCGGATATCTTAAAACTGCTCTTGTAACACTCTTTGATTTTTTGTTTATCGGATTCCGCAATGAGCAATGAAGCCTCCATTTGATATGTGCGTTTAGAAAATATTTCTTGCATGAGGCCGATTATGGGACGAGTGTCTCCCATCCACCTGAAAATTACATGGTAAGATATTCGAGCATTGCATTGCTATCAGCATTTTTACCTCATATGCTCGGTGCCCAAGTCAGCATAAGCAGCAATACCAAAACTTTGCGACAAGAAGGAAAAATAGCGGTTGTCGTCGTAGGTTACTGAGCAGAGATCAAGAGCTAAGGGTCGTCCTTTAATGACTTGAAGAGCATTGTGTGTGGCATCAAAGCCTAATTTCTCGCCAGACATGGAGATGCTTAGCGAGTTGCTGGTACCTGCAGGGATAATGCCCAGAGAAACCTTTTTAATTGCTTCTCTAGCATTGGGTCGTTGGAGGAATCCATTGATTACTTCGTGAATCAAACCATCACCGCTGACGGTGACAATTGTATCGTAAGATTCAATGTCGAGCCCCTTTGCAATCTCCAGAGCATGATAGCGATGCTCGGTGTCTATAGTAAAATCAGCCACTACCACTCTGACTATTATCGATATTTACATTGAATATCTAATTTGCATTTTGCGGCTTCCAATACAGGCTTTACTTTTTCTTCAAAAATAGACTTTGCTTTGGATTGGCCGCCAAAAGGGTTGATCAAGATCAACAGACGCTTTTCGGGTATCAAATCTAAATGCCAACACACTTTAGAAGATGAAGTTTACTTATATTGTCGCATTCATCACCTTTATAGACACTTGCCATGATACTTTTACAAAGCTCAGCGGCTTTTTCTTGTTCATTATCTCTGACCGTGTACATTAACTTCAACAAGTGAGCGGTTGATTCGGGATCGGCTGGCTTATCAGCTACAAGGACATTAAATTGAATCATATTTGTTTCTGCATTGAAATTAGCATGCAGAATATTTCTGTACGGAATTGGCAGTAATGATAAAGTGGGATCATCGTTTGCCAATCCGTCTACAGTTGGTAAACAAAGGCAAGACCTCGATGTCTTTTTTGTTTCTTTCAGGAGGGGAGTGATTACCGTTGAATCGGATTGAATTCGAAGGCTGTTGTCATTGAATATGATACAAGCTTGTTTGCCGATCGTTTCAACAAAAAGTGTGCTAGAAGACATTGAAATATAGAGAATGGAAGAGAAAACTAAAAGTGATAGGTAGATACGATTGCCACCATATAAAGGGTGTATATTATTAACTTGCGGACTGAAACTGATGTACACAATTTGAAATACGCAGATTTATTGGGTGAAAATCCAAAACAATTATTAGCTGCCATCATGAAATTAAGATATTGATTCATTCATCAACAAATAAAACATTGTGAATTTAGACTTTGTCTGTGTATCAGTAGGTGTATCAAAAGATAGGGAGAGAGAAAAAAAAATTTCAGTTTACTTGCACGATTGTTGTCGTTTTGATATATGCTGGAACCGATCGTTTCGGATTCCATCATTCTTTTACGAGGCCATACTCGCTTGTAGTGCTCGAAGTTCGGCTTCTTCATCAGATTCTTCGCGAGTAACGACTAAACGGCATATGATTTAACACTTGACCATATATAAAACTGATGTACATAAAACTTACTAGGCTTATCAACAGGAACGTTGGGTGCTAATATAACTGGTGAAGAGGGGCTCAACATTTTGGCATCTAATTCTTCTTGTTCCAATTCCTCCAACTCCTCCAATAATTCATCCTGAACATAAATACTGTTAACAGATGATTTCGTGTATATAGCATATACATGTACCTCATCGATCTCATCGCTTCCATTTACAGGTCGAGAAATAGCTTCTGAAATTTCAGCGCCGAGTTCCATCTGGTCACGGATATTATCCATGGTAGAATCCACCTTGTCAATATCCCTATGCAAAAAGTTAGCTTGTGATCTGAATTTCTACTATCCTCACACAAAAAGACGTACAATTCCTTGTGGGTATTCTTCATAGTTTCAGCAGCAGCACTCATGGCATTCATAATTTCGAGGTTAACATTGGCATTTTCCAAGGTAATCATTTGGCTTTCAATGTTTAAACGAGCACTATCCATCTTTTCGATATTAGCTTCATGCATTTTTTTTCTTTTCAGGGCCAATATAGCGACTAAATCCACAGGTTATTAATGAGTATACGCCACCATACTAGTCTTACTTGCCTTTCTTATTTTTGGTAGCATTTGCCTTGGCTATCTTCATCTCGTTATCGGCCTTTGTCTGTAAATGCGTCACCCTTTTATCCAGCATATCTAGAGCTTCACGCAGACGTAACATGGTGTCTTTTGTTGTATTTTTCTGTTTTGCCTTGCCATAGAAAAGATTCATCTGTGATTAGAAACAAAAAATATGTGGTGTTGACGAAAAAAAGAAAAGAAGATGCAGCTACGAAAGATTTAAATAGTGTGTTCAGCCTAACCAATTTTCCCAATTCTATTGGATGATTTTGATTCTGTAGTGTATATATTGTAAACACTCACGACCAGGCTGCTTGCGTCCAAGTTTTTTTTTTTTTTTTTTTTTTTTTTTTTTTTTTTTTTTTTTTTTTTTTTTTTGTGTCTTTTTACTTTTGTATCTCTTTATAAAATTCACTATGGCAGTAACTGGTCGTCTAGCTGACATAGCACAAAAATCAGCAGTTCTTCTACTTGCAGGAACTACCGGTAATTCCCTGTGTTGAGTATGGTTTACACATCATTAAAAATTTTGCAGTTTATTACATGGTCAATGTTGGCATGCTTGTCAACCGCAGAATGGAGCTAAAAAAGCAAGGAAAGCTTCATGAGGAACTCGTAAGTATGAATGCGTATGCTCATGTTCAATTCATTCAACTAACATGCAAATAAGGCTCGCCTCAATGATGTTTTGGAAGCACAGCAAGCACAAAAATCACTCCATGCTGAAACTTCGACTACACCTACTCCTTTTCCAGATACAAGCAGACCGGGAGAACTCGTAAAAGATCTTTGAAAAAAAAAAGTAACACAATTGCACATGTATAAAACCTCCATTCGTATTTTGTAATCATAACATCACAAACAAAAAGAAAAAGTCTGTTATTCCTCCTGTCCTTGTTTATTCATGTGAAGAATTGTGTATTTCAGTCAATGCCTGGTTGGATTGGTTGGATTTAGTAAGCAAAACAAACGAGTGCAGGTATAAGCAAATACCTTTTTAACGTTTGCAGGCGATAACTCGGGAAGCCTAGTTGAATTCCTTTCTACGTTAACCCTCAAGACAGAAGGAGAGTCCTACGCAACAAGAGTCTGCGTTAATAACATGGCTATTAAGCGCAACATTTCCCAATTTACATTGATAAAAGTGCAAAGCACCTCGGGTAAATATTGGCCATGCTGAGCAGACCACGATCGTCTTTCCTGCAGCTCGTCTGTGAGAGAGGTTTAGTTGTGCGACATGTTTGTTTGCATGAAAACCACTTGCCATTGTATGCGTCATCTAATTTCTTCACTATTTCCTGTCGTAATGTTTCTTGTCTCTCTTGCGACTTTCTTCGCCTTTCAATTTCCAACAGCAGGTAGTTGTACGAGGAAGCATAGCATCGATACCATTTCGCTAAATTGGCCAATTGCTCAAAAAACACATCTAAATTGCACTCTCTCTCTTTAATCTCAACTTCTGTGTCTTGCATCTTTTCCAGTATCCCGTCTGCTTGTCCTCGACTACCAAAATCTTCCAACTGATTCAATATTTTGATCAATTCATCTCTTACGTGTAGATAAGCTTGCATTCGATGCTGAATTTCTTGGCTTTTTTTTATGAGGATCAGTAGCCACTAGTTCGCAATCCTAGCGAAAACCCACCTTACAGACTCTACAATGTCCAAACTGTGCTTCAGGTCCTCTAAAATATTTGGTATATGTTCATGGTCGTCTTCGAGCACAGTGATATCCAATTGGCCACGGCCATCCGGATCAGATTGATACAGTCTGCGTTTCTCTCAGTTGGTGTTTTATCTTTATTGAGCGCATCTGATCCACTCACCTTGTTGCCTCGCCCAATTGGTCATAGTGATTTGTCAAGCTCGTCAGAATGTCGGCCATGTTGGATACCTCATCTTCCTGAGTCTGTATTTTCTCGCTAGAATATGCAGCAGTTTCTTCATCCAGCGATAAAGTTAGTGATGCCTTTCGTGCTTTGGCAATATCTGCCAAGAATATCGATATTAATTTGGATTGGTGTTGCATAGCGTTGCTCACTGACTAGACGATAACCTGTTTTAATTCCATGTTTCCTTTTGGGAGCACAAACCCTACCAACCTCAATCTCTCCAATCTCGTCGTCCGCTTGTCTTTGTAAATCAATGATATCTTGGTCCGAAATATAGTCGAACAAACAAGTGTATTCGTGTGTCTCTTCTGCTTCTGCTTGTCCCAAAATTTCCTGATTGACCTTGAGGATGTCTTTATCTACCATGCATTTCTTTAATAAATTAAAGATCTGTGTCAACTCGATGGTAAGTGTTTGCAAATGCGCTTCTCGGTCCTAAACTAAAAAGTTGAGTATAAAATAGAGAAGCTAGCTATATTTGCTACCTTGATCATGTTTTGGCAAGACTCGGTTTGTGCATTTACATATTCTCTAATGCCCTCTAATATTCTGCATTGTACTAAAATATGATTATCGACAAAGAGCAACTTGGGATGGATTTTGGCAATCGTCTCAACGTGACCTTCTGATGTTTGTAGGTAGGTGTTGGCTTGTGCGCAGATGGATTGGCCTGCAGATAAAGCTTTTTTGGAGGCAAGTAAAAGCTCTATAAGTTCTTGCTCCATAATTTAAAAAAAAAACCAGAGAGATAAAGAAAAAGGGGTTGTGTAAAACAATCTTTGGCTTTGTAGGCATGTCACATGACGCGTGCTATGCTCAGTGTATAGACTTCTTCCGCATTCAAGTCAGATGTCAAAATGTGATGGGAGCAGGTGCGAATCTTGTTTATTCATGCTGGTTTCCATTCCTATACTTTGACTTTAAAATAGGATGGCTAGCTATCACTTGATAAAGAGACGAAAATAATTGATACCTACGAAAGATGTGGTTGACAGCCAACAGGATGGTAACCATCAGCAGTAGCTGCTGATGCAGTTGCAGGCACGGTTTTTTTTTTTTTTTTTTTGGCTCTGCTCAACAATGCTTACCTAAAGTTTGTGATCCAAGAGGATAAAGCTAACAATGCTCTTCATAGGTTCGAAATCATCTTCAGTAATTTTAACATATTTTGAAGATGTTTGGATTTTGTATATCTAATCGAATTAGCAAGGCTCGGCCCCCTTGCTGTTGTCGCTTTTGCCACAAAGAAAAAGGAATAGCTCGCAGAAGAATATAGCATGTGTCAGGCAGTAGTATGCGCAATGTGCTATTGTCCGGGGAGCAAGTAGACCTCATGATACTTGGCAGCCGGGATATGCCATCTAGCCCTTTAAAACATGAGGGAATCTACGCATTTATCATATTATATTGATTTTGTATATCATCATCAATCAATTATGATCACATGTATGTAAATAAGAAGAATGTTTATTGCTATGACATTATGATGGCACGAATTCACGTTTCACGAGTCAATCTATATGTTGCTTTGTATACAGTTTAATATTTCTTGGCCTTGAAGAAGTACATCCATTGACGCTGCCCAAACAACAAGAAGGAAAAGCCCTTTCGCACAGTCTACCGCCACTAATTCAGTATGTTAATGCAGAAATTCAGTAAACCCAAACACACTGCTGCCTACCCATCTGTATCACAGAACACATCACACTTGGTGTCTTTTGCAATAGGATCCATGCGCTCACATAAGGGAGCATTATCCAAGATGCCACAGCGTATGGGAATTGAAGATTTGTAGCTGAATGCCATACAAGACAATGAGGCTTTACCACAGCCACCCTCTACTTTGTACAAAGCACTGACATTGTTGCTGCTTGATGATAGTACTTTTGTTTCGTTCATTGGCGTCTGTATACGATAATGATGTTTACGTAATGGAACGAATCCATTTACGGACAACAATAATGACAATAAATGGAGAATCCAATACAGTATCATGTCGAGCAAATAAAAAGAGTGAGCAAAAGTGTTTATTGAAATACAATATATAGTTTGTTTTCATCCGAGACATTTTTTTTTTTTTCAAATATATACATTGACAGCATTTCAGACGTCTTGTCGGTAAGGGTACGGATAGTGATGATGATGGTCCGTGTAAGGTGCTGAATGAGATGCTCTGGGGTATGATGATTGTATTGTTTTTGTTGATTTAAATCTAGCTGTTTCAAACTATGATAAGAAGATGAGTTTTTTTTTACCTGCAAATAATGCCATGTTGATTAAACTCTACCAATGAAGCCTGATGAGCATGAATGCGGTAGCTTATGTGGATGTGTGCAGTATTTCCTTTGATCTTTAACGGCCGATAATGTTTTGCACAGCTTTGATTAGTTGGGTGTCTACCGAGTGATCTTTGTTTACGTCGATGATGGTACATGTCTTCATCTGTTGATACCGTACTTCTCTGCGCAAGACAAACTAAAAAAAATACTTGTAAACTAAGCCGGATATTTTGAGACGATGCAAATTTACTTTGAAATCCTTTGCGTCTTGATTCATAGTAAGGCTTATATCCTGTTGAGACTGACTGGTATGGACGAATCTAACAACATTATTCAGTACTCGATAATGGTGTATTCATTGAATAGGGGCTTACTGGTGGTTTATCTGCTAATGTTTCATTATCTACTAGACATACTGGTTAGTATGGATAAACAGCACATGGCGAATGTCGGTTTACCAAGCAGATTTCTAATGGACATGGAATTGCTTCTTCCTGTAATCATACTACTGGCAGCAATAGGCTAGATAAATATCAAGATTACTACGTTTACGCAAGTTTATTCAATTCTGTTGACTGAACCTGTTTGTCATGGGTTGAATTGGACCGTATCCGAGCTGCATGTTGTGATAATGCCATTAAAATGCTTCCAGCCTCTTCATCTTTAGCATCAATATCCATTGCTGTATCTGTGTTGGCTTTTGCATAAGGACTCGGTTCATTCAGACTGGATGGCGATCGATATACTCGGTGACTTTTTCGAGAATTATGATGTAGTGTTGTATCAACTTCGAATGCCATTTTATGAGAAAGAATATGTATATATATAAAATATTTAAAAGAAAAAGAAATATAGAGCAAAAGAAAAAGAAAAAAGAGAGAATCTAATAGTACACACACACATACACACACAATAACCCATATAAATACATGTTTATTTAGTAGTGTTTCCCTGTGTTACATGGATCTTCCATGACAATTATCACTGCCATAGCGGTAAGAAAGATCACGCAGTGAAAATTTGATTGGCTCACACAGAAATCATGTATGGGCCAAGACGGGTATATATTAAAATGCAATGCAGAGGTCAAGCTTTGTCTGGGATCAAGGTCATTTAGCAGTGAATGTTCTCAGTTGATATCATTCGAAACCTTTGGCTGTTACTATGCCACCTGGCGCTGCTATGGTAGACTTTTTTTTTTAAAAAAAAAACGAGACAATATTTCAAAACATGCGATGATACATAACTCCAAATAAAGAAACAATTTATGTATGATATAAAAACAAAAGTCTACAGACTACTACAGGCAAGTTCACATTTAAGGGTATAAATAGAACGCCATGGCAATGATCACATAGGATGACTATCGATAAACAAATACACGTTAGAACATTATCAGTTTTTAATCGATGACATGTAGCCCTTACCAACAAGAGGATACCCTCCAACCAATTCGATCTGCCATCTTGAATCAAGTAATTCACGATAAGTACACTTGCAAATAAAATGACTGTTTCAAAGTCTTCAAAGAACAAGGTCATAGGCTGGTTGATAGCCCAACCGGCTAAAACCAATACAGGTGTAACCAATAAGCCGATCTGAAGGGATGATGAAACAGCAATGCCAATACACAGGTTCATTTTATCCTTCATGGCAAACGTAACAGCACTAACATGCTCGGCGGCACTAAAGTACGGGTGTCAGTATCTACTTAAAAGCAGGGATTATCCTAGACTTACTTTCCGACAATAGGCAACAAAATAAGGCCAACAAAAGTTTCATTGATGCCCCATTTCTCAACTACACCTTCGATACTACATAAGAGCTATATATTAGACGGTTGTTTGTGAGTAATGTGCAAATAAAAACATTTACGCTCCAACGAGGTATTCTGCATGAACTGATACAACGAGTCCGACAACCAAGAGTCTATGTATATGGTGATAAACAAGTATAAGGTGAGGTTAAATCCCAGGAACACACAAATAAACAACAAATAGAATACTGGGAAACTTACGTGCCGACAGAGAAGGCAAGAGTAGTTGTAGGGACCTCTGTTTCATCCTCTTCGTCTTCATACTAAAAAATACAGGCTATTTAGTAAAGGAGGCACTTGTTTCATCTTTTTATACAGCGTTGTACCAAGAAAGTATGTGTTTTGAGCTATTAAAATAGGTGTATTAGTAACAAAATTACGCCAAACACGGTTGCAAATGTGTTACCTGGAAAAGTAAATAAAGAATATAAACGATCAACAGGACAATCGACACACCATGGCTCAATTGAAGAATATCTTCTACAGTATCCTCCCCAGGAGTAGAGGCTGAAAATGCAGCAGGAACAAGAAGAGACAAGGTAGTTACAGCCAAAAGGGAGCAAGATGTTTGAGCAGCTGGAGGGATTTGTGGTACAGCATGTCAATCTTTAAATCTTGCCCTTTTTTTTTTTCTTACCTGTAACATTGAACTTTTGTTCAGTTCTATTGATACCTCCCAAAAAGAAACAAAAACCGAGAACCTAAATTACATAATTGCTTTGATAAGATGGCTTTGGCGGGGATGCAAGAACAAAATGTACTCACTAGCAAAAGGTTAGACAAGATGGAACCCAGAACAGAGGCTACATGTGTCGTTTAGTATCGAGAATAATAGATCTATTTTACCGCGATACTTGCCTTGAACAACGCGGATCAACCCCTCCTTTAATGCAATAACACCCAAAATCAATTCTACGGCATTTCCAAATGTTGCATTGAGCAAAGCACCAATAGTCGAGCCAGATCGAAGTGCAATTTCTTCGGTTGCTGTTCAACATCTAGATTAGATTCCCATTCAAACCATTTAAACAAAGCTTTTTACCGAAACCCAGCAGTTTTGCCAACGGGATGATGGCAATAAAATTGAGTGTAAAGACAACAGTAGGAGATGCTCCCAAGACAGTAAACGCGATAGCGATAGGCACAAAGATCAAAAAGTAGTTGATGTAAGATGAGAAGACAGTAACCTTGAAAGAGGACCAAAAGGTAGGTTCTTGGTGGGCCTCAGGATGCCCCAACAAAGGTTGATTTTCGTTGCTCATGTTATTTTCTTGTTTTTGTTTGAAGAAAAGAGAAGAGTGGAGGAGGTCAGCGTTTCATTTTTTTTGCCCCTCTTTATCAAATTTTTGATGCCATCGGATCAAAAAAAAAAAAGTTTGTTTGTACGATTGCTGTTCCTGAATTCTAGACGATCCAACTTTGCATTTTCTAACGATTCCATATATGATACAAATGGCTCAGCATTTGTTGTTGCTGTTCACGATTTTAGAAACTCTGGCCTTTTCTGTTATATGCTTGCTGTTTATAAATGAGATGGTTGATCTGTCTCTTTGTAGACTGTAGTAGGTCTATAATTATTCAAGTGTATCAGGTACAGATCTACTATATTACCGCTTATTGATCTTTTTGTTTACTTATTTATTGGTTTTGTCTTGGCACTTTATTTGTATTAGAGAATTCAAAGATGAGGCAATTTTGTTTACTGCTGTTTGATTACAATGAAATAAATAACGCACATTAGAATATTGACTTTCTGTAAATCCATAGATTGTGTTCCTCAAGCGTCAAAGTATAAGGCACGGCAACGTTTCTGATGCAAGAAACAGAGGTCGACTATTTGTCCAAACTATATAACTTTTCTCATAAAAACTTTCACACGTAATATTCTTGTATTCGCCGTAAAGCAAATAATATAGATGACTTCAATCCAATCTTTTGATTAATTTTTTACAATTTGATGAATCAGTCTTGAGCTGGACCTGGTACTAGTCGAGATAAAAGTGCAAAAGCTTACGAAAAACTAGAAAAAAAATACAGTGATAAACTTCCATACTTGATTAATTTATACAAAAAATGCTCAAGGTAACAAACATGCTCTCAAAAGAAGTAAAATAGCTTCACTGCAATCAAAGAATTTCAAACACTCAAAAACAAAGAATACAACAAGCGATAGCAAATATATCCAATAAATAAATAAATTCGTGTTGGGATCAAGATTATGCATGTATATTGCAAATTATCTACTCTGTCTTTCCGTCTCTGGGGCTATTAAATACTTGGTCTTTCAAAACTTGAGAGAGTAAGCCGTGTACAGCTTCCACCGTAATTTTCGAGCTATCTTTTGTAACCTTGTTTAATTGACTTTCGTCATTCTTTTTCCTGTCTCCGTAATATCCGCCCATGCGACCTGTCATGGATTCGTTTGTTTTATTCAACTTTTCGGCAAGATCAGCCATCTGCCGTGTTGCATAATCACGATTCTAATCCCAATATTTAATCCCTATGCACCGATACATTACACAACTCTGTACTACTTACAGTCAACAGTGGTGATTGTGACAAGGTGTTTACCCAATATTTGTGCCAAAGAACTTCCAATAGCTGGTTATCCAATGTTGATTTAAAATGAGAAACCTCAAGCGAGTAGTATCTAAGCTAAAAGATTAGAAAATGACAAAAAAAAAAGAAGCTGATTTCTTACGATTTCGCATGAACACCAAAGTCCTCAATTTTGTTCAAGGGTATAGTCTGATATTCCGAAGGTCCTTCATCCGGTGCTTTGTATCCCTTTGATAGACTATTAGCTCTTACAACGCATTGTCCAAATGTTTACTTACTGCTGGAAAAGTTCTGAATGCACCGATCTCGACCTTGCCAGCAGACATGGTACGGTTGGGATCAATCTAATCAAGGTGCGGGTCCTTTTTTGTTAGTTCTTTGATTGATGTAATGAGTGTTTGATATATTACCACAACAGCTACAAATGGTTCTTGATATTGCTGATTCAACATCTGTGTGTTAACATCAATTCCAGATAACCAACAGCCGTATCCTGGATGGGAATGATACCATCCCAGAACATTTTCTAGTCTACCAACCTAGCCTTACATGTCAAATTTTGTTGTCGCGACTAAAAACGGTCTAGGTATACCTCCTTTGATTTCTCAATGTACGACACCATATATTCATAAGCTTCATTTTGCGCATTCACTCTTGTTTCTGTGCCTTCAACAGGAAGAGCAAAACTATCCATGACATACATCGTGTCGCCTTGAATTTTACCTTGCATTAATCCCATAACTTCGATATTTCCACCAGAACGAGCATGCATCACCTATACTTGTTGTCAACGCTGACTAATAAATATAATGGAGCAATAAGCAGCTTACCATTTTAATAAGTGCAATGGCTGAAACCTTGACATGTTTAAAGTAATGTGGGCTATATCCACGTCAATTAAAGCAGTTTGCTGTTTTGATAGAAAACCTACTCATTTTTCCAGGGCTTCTGAGCTACATTCTCCTTGTCTCGAGCAGCATCGTAAAAGTAGACTTGATCTTGAGCTGGATCAACGGTTGTAATATTGTTTTCGAGCTCCCAGTTTTTTTGCGAAGTGCTTGCTTCCATATTATAGAGAGTATGTTGCAAAAGGAAACCAAACAAGTTTCTGGTAGCACGCGCCCAAAATACACTAGCAGGACTGCATTATGTGGTTTGCTTGTGTGGTTTGAAGACAGACACTTTCGAGACGCAGCTGTCGATCATCTTTGGAGTATCCTTGTGGAAATGACAGGAGTGAACGAACAAATGATTTTCATTGACATGACAGCGCCTAAAGTTTTAAAAGCAAATTCTGAATATATATTTGTACAGTTACTTATAGCAAAGTACCTGGTGGATAACAACAATCATGCCATTGCTGCACTTGGCGTCGATGTTCCCGCTCTCTGGGGTGGCAAGCTATTATTTTGTTCAGCCCATTTCACAAACATTTCATTATTGGCTCTCCAGCTTCAACTATGTATATGGGATTAAGAACCGCACGTCCAATCCGCGCTGCTCAACTTTTGCTTGTCTACATATTTCTTTGTTTGGATGCAGAAAATTAGATAATCTTTCCAATTTAACTTTGGGGGGGGGGGGGTTAATAGAAAACAGCAGAGTTGAGGATAATATGACGGGTGCTCTGTTCATTTGAGGGAAATGTACGTACTTTAAGAATAGCTCACAATACTTGACCAATTTATCCTTGGTTACCTTAATCCCTTATTTAGCTTGCTATACCGTTACAGTATTCATTGTTTGTTTAAGAAACATGTATTTCCAATTATGTTAGCTTTTCAGCAATGGAAGATTGACATCGTGACATGCACAAGTCTTTCATTTTAGAATAGTAATTAGAAAGCACATATTTATTAAAGATATTCTGCTCGTCACATCTGTTTAACAATGATTTCCAGTTTCAATAAATTAAATAAACAATGGTTGTAAGGATACGATAAAGAAATCTAATCAAAGATTATTCAAGCAAAAATACTTGAAAACGTAAAGTGTTACAGAACTATGAGAGAGAGAGGTAAGGAGGCAGTAATGGTTCATCAAAGAGGTGTATTATTAGCAGGTTATTCAATACTGCTAAATTACTTTACAAGAAAATGTGGCATGAGTTGCACAGCTGACATGCCATTTTGTTCATTATACGACCAAAGGTATCTTTTCTGAAGTCTCAATGGGGCTTACTGCTAGAGTAGACTCGTCTGTGGGTCTCGCACAGTTAGATTCGGTGGCATCTGTGTTATCGTGAGATTCAGGCGATTCGTCTTCACTGGGAGAAGTTGCGTCAAGAGGATGAAATGCTTTGGGACTATATGAATTTGAAAGATTATTATAACAGTTCAATGCATTTGTAATGAGCATAACTCACTTGAATACCATGGTCATAATAATCAGCGTAGAAGCCAAGGTGCTATGATAGATTACAATACCAAAGCAAATGACTGTTCCCTCCAGGTTGTTTGAAAAATAGTCCTCCATGAATGTATAAAAGTATCGAACAAATATAAAAATAATTGTGGAACAAATGCCAATTGCCATGGTCATGCGAACCTGTGTAATATGCAGTTAGCATTTTTTTTGTATAGGCTTCAGGTTGACTGTGGTTGCCATACTTTGAATATAGCAAGTCGACTCTTTTGAATAGACTCGCTGTTGCCGTGGCTGTTTTGGTGGTACAAATGTTTTTTCAACATCTTGACCAGCCGTAATCCCGCAAGCAAAATCCAAACGATCAAAATAGGCCAATACACCAACCACTGAAGATACTCTATGTTGAAGAATGTGTCAGAGCCTTTTGGGTTGTTCTGGTTAATAGAAATGTTTAATCCAATAGCACAGATGTTGGTGGTAACGAATGGCAATATAATGAATATGGTGAAAATAATGTCGATTCTCTTTGACATTTTGAAACGTTGCTTTCCAAATTTGTAAGTCTATCTTTATTCTTTTTTAGCCAAGATTAAGCACTCGTTATATTTCAGATGAAGCAACACATACGCTGCAGACTGTATGAGCAATCCCAAAAAGATAGCATGAAAATGCACAGGTGGCAAATACCCGCGGTTGTAAACATATAACTGTGCATTACTGTTAGAATAGATATGTGTCTATTGGTATCGTATTTACTTGATAACAAGATTGCACCGGGCGATTTATCAGTGAGAAGTAATGCAATTTTCACGCAGTCGACTATGCGTACACGGATTAAGATGCTGTTAAATAATATGCATTTCTATAAAGCTTACCTATATTGGAGAGCGAAAAAAATAGTAACATGGATTCAATGGGCTTTGGTCTGATGAAATATCCTGATCCAACATAAAAGATAGGGAATTTCTTGTTGATCACTCGATGCCATAACAACCCAAAACCTATTGTTTAGATGATATAAGAAGTTAATTTTTATTATTGTTTATTGAACTTGGTTTATCAAAAACACAAACCTATCATTCCGATCACACATGCCCAAACTGCATTCACAATATATATATACAGTAGAGGAGGTATATTGATGCAGTTTGCTATGTCCGTCGTTCTAAAGCAATCCTCAAGTGAATCATAGGGCATGTTGTTTTGCAATAAAGAAAATAAATAAAAGAAGAATGAAGAAAGAAGAAACAAAGAAAGCAAAAAGGGAGTTGATCGAAAAATAGATGATAAACATATGTTTTCAAAGCTGCTCAGTTTATTGATGGTGTTGATCCTCGAAATTCAATAACAGTTCAATGGACAACACAATGCGTGTCTCGTTATGCACTCCACATCTGCCTTAAATCGCTAAAAGACAGAACTCCTTTGTTGACTTTGCAAAAGCGAGAGTTGTAAACTATAAATTCAAGTCTTTTTGATATTGCTAATCTAGAGCAGAGAATTTTTGGCCCGTTGAAAAACTGTATTCAAGTCAATTTTTTTCAGCTCTTCAATTTGAAATAATCATGTTTCTTGCAGTAAATCCAAACAACGTGCGATAAACTTTTGTAAAAACAAAAAATCAAAAACTGAGGCATCATTTTGATATTAACTATAAAATTTTATTGTCCTCGAGTACTTGCACATAAAAAAAAAAAAGGCAGAAAATATAATGGTTTTTCTAAGGCGAAATAATGCTGTGAAATCTATCGCCCTGATCGAGAAAGATCGTTTGAATAATATTGAGCACCAGGAGATACCTGCATGCTTACTAAAGTGCGCAGATTTTGGTGTAACACCTATTTCGTTTTCATAAACAAGGTGTATTTTAAAAATAAGGCCTTTCAAATTTTCACTTGAATAATGAGCTTATATCAGCGACTATATATCAAAAGCCCTATAATTGGTGATGCCATACAGACTGAGGTATTTGAATAAAGCCTACGCACACTGTGTCTGTTAAAAAGCAAATTTTTGATACGCATGATACATAGCTGAAATAGTTAGACCCTACGAACTTTTTATGTACATTTTGATCTCCATAACGGACACCTGCCACGGTACCAACTCCTAGTTCTTTCCTTATGTGCCTGCTTTACAGGGTGTTTCCAAATTATTCACGCACTTTTTGAAAAAAAAATTTCAAGCAGTTGAAAAAATAATAAAAAATCAAGCACATTAAAATTTATTAAATGGGTTTTCTGTTTAAGCAATCATCAAATTCCCCTACTGAATATCTACAAAAGCCAGTTAACTTCTCACTACCATCGCCAAAATAAATTGTGGACATCTGAAAGTAACTAAGAAATTCTTAGGAAAATAAAAGTGAAGTAAACGTAATAACGTTGTGCATGATTTTTTATTCATTTTGTGCTTGAATTTTTATTTTACTAATGCTTTAAATTTTTTTCAAAAAGTGCGTGAATAATTTCGAAACAACCTATAATTCCACAGCAACGAAGCACTCGAATAGTAGCAATGGAAGAAACAATCTTTTGCGCTTCAATATGCCAACTTACTTTCTTGCCATGATAAATCACCTTTTCCATTAATTCTCTTTTGTTTCAAAATATAATTATAAAGAGATTTATAAGCTGCTTTTTGGATACCCTGTCATTTCTAAAGTATTCTTTCCAGCCTCTCAATCATTACTTGATGACGATGGCTTTGCTCTGCAGGCTCGTATTTCTAAAAGTATTTTTTCCGTTCCAATTGACGTTGTCAGCATATGCAGGGTTACAGCACCATAAAGCAGATTTTTAGTTTACTCCCAAGTTTACATGATCTGACCATGATCGAGAAATTTAACTGAAAAACGTATCGTTGAATCGAAGCCGTAGGGAGGATCCTGCAAAAACAGAGTCAACGGCAAAGTATGCTCGTTGGAAATTTGGAATATTGATGTGAAATAAGCAATTATGAAAGATTTGATCTAAAAAAGCCAATCCAGCCTTGCAAAGTTCCTTATTATGCAAGTAATGTTGTCGATATCTTTCCCATAGTCATAATTGAAGTCTCCTAAAATAATTAGGCGCTTTAGCTTCTATCATATCAGAAACTGTCAACAGCATTTAATAAATTAGATTGGAAATTTCCTATTCTGGTTCATTGGAGAACGTAGCAGGAGTATTTAAGTTTGGCGTATGAAACGACTCGTAAAATTCGTATGGAGCCGTACAAGTGAGTAGTAGAAATATTTAGTCAATAAATATAATCCGGAGAGTATAAAGCTATACCACAATAATAAGTCTACAGGTATTGTTGAGCTTGCAGCTGTGTTGAAATTGAGGTCATAGTAAAGGCGCCATGAGTTTTTTGAAGTGACGTTTTGTTGTTGAACTGCTAAAATCGCAAGTAGCCAACCAATAACTGTTAAGGTCTTTGGTTTATGGTAAAAGAGTATATTGCATTTTCTTGTTGACTTTTCATTGACATATACATATACAAAAACTGCCTTGTAACATAAATATATGTCTGTAATGAATTTTAATAATAACAATGAATAAGTTGTTATATTTAAACACTCACAAATAAATTAACGCTATTAAACATATAATAACACTGCATATTTCAAAGACTTAATCCATAATAGCAAACTTTTTTGAAGTTAATATTTCGAAAGTCTGAAATTTTGCTCAGAATAGAAAGCGCCAGCATCATGTTTATCTGATCTTCAGGGACAAGACTCAACATTTCAAGGTACAGGCATTATTTATGATGCCATGTTTCAGATCTTTGCAAGGTCCCGTTGATTTGATATGTGGCACATCTTTTTAAAGATCTTCCGACAGATCAGAACTTGTCCGCCTCATGAGGATAGTTCATACAAAAGAGCATTTTAGAATAGATAGATTCAACAAATGTAATCAACTAAATTGCACATGAAACGTCGTAATTATAGAAAACCTATCATGAATGGCAGACAAGCGTTGGCCTAGAATGTGAATCTTAATATCATTCAATCGCTTGTTTCCTTGAATGGCTTTATACCGCGCACTCGATAAATCAATAATGTCAGCTATAATGACTTTTGTAGCACATTTTGCATAATGAGAGACACATTATACATGGTTCCTGCCAAATTTTTGTTCTTGGTTGATATGATTGGTATCACACTGTGCAACAAACGGAGGAATTAAACAGTTACATCTCCGGAGCTCAGTCCAGCTCTAATCTCTGTAATGATAAAAAAAAAAAAAAAAAAAGGATATTCTCTTCAATCCAAGTCAAATCCATAAGAATAGTAATAATAAAAGCTTACATATTGTTTTAATAAAAATTAGGTGTAAAATTAATCAATTGAACAATCATAATGTATCTTTTTTTGGTGCCATTACGTACAATAAGCCATTGTCTGGATAAATCCAGCCTCTTTCTTTTCCTGGCTTGTGTGATGGTTACCAGACCATTTGAAATGGATCCGACCTCCCGTTTTGATGTGTGATTAGCTGTGGCGCTGAAAAACCATGGGCTTATAAGTCCCATATCAAGTTTTGATCAAACCATAATGGTTGGTTTGATCAGCAAGTTCCCCTAATTTTTTTACGTTAGGAATGAAAAACTGGGTTTATACATGTAGAATCACTACCTTGTTGATGTAATTAGAGTCTTTGCTGTAATACAAAAATAAAACGTAAATTGACAGACATCTAGAAATATAATTGTTTAATTTTTTACAAGGAAGGAAGCTGTATCTAATTGTCAGTTTCTAGATCAGTGATAATACCGTATAATACGGGCTCCAGTTTTTCAAACGTACAACTTGAATATTAACAGTGATTAGTAAGCTTATTAAGGCAAGTTTCACAAATTGGCCAATAAGTGCCCGTCAAATCATTCAAACTAACACACAAATGGCCAACAACATATAATAACCAAACTTTCGCCAATGAGATGACTTGATACATACTATTCTGATAAATTATACAACAGATACGAGTTTTCAGCAAGACAAAGATCTTACCTAAGAAGCACCATGCTTATATCGAGATGATTTTTTTTTTATTGGATGACCTTAATTTCTTGTGCTTGTGGCCAGGCACACATCCAAAACGGAAATCAATTAAGAAAAGTGCTTCAGTGCCTGAACGCCGAAAGGTTTAGTTTATATTACATTTCACACTACAATCAATTACGGGGACCAATGTTTATATATAGGAATCAAGCTTGTGCTTTGTTACCATAATATGAATTGACTGAAGGGTGGCGAGCGGCCCCCATGGCTACACACTAGTCAATAAGCCAGTATAAATATAGGCAACATTTTACCAATGCAATCAAATCATTACCTCTTTTCTCTATTTTTCTTTTCTTTTCAAATATAACGCTGGTCGTTTTATCATCAATTTTTTTCTGTCAATAGTATACATAAAGTTCATTCCAATCATTTTATTATCAAACATGTCTCGCACATTCACTTTATTCACAGCTATTGTTCTTGCTCTTACTGCTTTGTCTTCTGCAGCACCAATTGATGACAGCTCAATCGTCCAACTTGAATCCAATGTTGCCGCGGCCTCCAACCCTGTTCAATTGGAAAAGCGTAAAAAGCACCACAAAAAATCCAAAAAATCCAAAAAGTCCAAGAAATCAAAGAGCAAAAAGACCACCGTTGCCAAGTCTTCCTCGTCCTCTTCTTCCAGCAAGAGTTATTCTGGTACTGGAACCTGGTTCAAGCCTGCTACTGAAGGCGGCTCCACTGGTGCTTGTGGCCCCGAAGAAGATGACGATTCTCTCATTGTCGCTCTGAATGCTCCTCAATATGGTGACATGAGCGAGAAGTCCTCATGGTGTGGCAAAAAGATCTCCATCACTGGTCCCGCCGGTACTGCCACAGCTACTGTCAACGATGCCTGTCCCGAATGCGACAGTGGCGATCTTGATCTTACTCCTATCCTCTTTAAAAAGATTATTGGCGATATGAATAAGGGTGTCGGCAAAATCAGCTGGCATTTGGCCTAAATTTCTTAAACATGTACACAACTGTTGCTTTTTGTAAAAGCATCACTATATTACCAAGAATTTTTTTACTTGCATTCATGTTTATAACCTCCCTTCTGCATCTTTCTTCTCGTATAGTCCCCACTTCCTATGAATTCGCTTTTTTTTTTCTTTTTTTGTAACAAATATATTTATTGTACGATGTAATAAAAAACAAAAACTTTAGAATGTACTTGTTTATGTCTATGCAAATGTGCGCAACAAATTTATGTACAGTTTTATTCTTAGCATTAGGCTAATTTAATATGATATATATACTTATTGGCTTTGCTTGCCCAACCTGGGAAAAACTTGACATCTTTTCAAATTAGCTCAACTCATTCAATGTATATATAATAATCATCAAGACGTATACATGTTCCAAAAATCTTTCAAATTACCACATGATCATGTTGTGTTACATTAAAACAAATTGTGTTTCCAAAATTTACGTCTAAAAGGCTAAATCAAGGGAAGCCGGTATTAGATTATTGTACTAGTCGACAATGAATTCTCAAGACTATCGCTTGTAACATTACCAGATCTAGTCCCTTCTATACTCGTCTTATCCTATCAATTGAATCTATTGCTAATGTATCAAGAGTACACTATTTTCAGAAATTATTCGCACAAGCTGAGGAAAAAATTGCTCATATTTTATTTTACTTTCTGCACGCTTTTTATTTTATTTTTTGCACACTTTTAAAAATAATATTTGCACACTTGTAAGAGTAGTTTTTGCACACTTTCTTAATTAATTCCACACAGTTTTTAAAAAGACATTACTTGAATGAACTTTCAGTTTTACCACGAAGATGGACATGGCAAC
>MU619428.1:25253-39690 GCA_025201805.1 Parasitella parasitica | reverse complement strand
CCATGTGGAAACCAAGGTCGAGGACCTCACCCAAGGACGAGAAACGTTTGTGAAGCAAATCTCGGAGTTCGCGAGGGTGTTTTAACGGCAAGTTGTCTACATGGATGCGCTGGACTTTGGCATCAGATGGCAAGCTTGGATAGCCCTTAATAGTTCTGGACTTGTCCAATTGAAGACCACTGGTCATCAGACGTTCATAGACGTCAGATTCTTTATCCCGGCAGGTTTCGATAAAGGTACGTTGCAAGTATTTGCGCACTTTCAATAAAGCGCCATAAAAAGGAAACTTTTCCTCAGAATTAAAGGAACCGAGAAATTTTTTCAAAGCAGAAGTATCTGCAATATCAGTAATTTCGATCAAGGTACTGTTGGGCTCCTTGGCGACGATGTAGGGAGTAATGACATCAACAAATATATCGTTTTTTCGAGTGGCATACTTGGAATCCTGGGTCGAAGAGCGGGGTGCTAGGCCACTTTTAGGCTTCGAGGATGTAGGTTTGGATCCGTTGGCAACTGTTTGTTGAGAACTGTGGCAAGACAGGATCTTTCCTGCGGCTACATTAGACTATGAGCGGTGGGGATCAAGTGATTTGGTACCCGAGGCTTTAGGGTTTTTGCCCAAGGTAAAGGTCTGTTTGGTTGTGGAAGAAGACATGTATGGTGTAAAATGAGATACTCGCATCTTCGGGCCGCCACAGGAATTGAAACCCCTTCTTTAACGAAATGGCGAATTTGATCAGGGCCACTCGACATCTTCATGTTCTCCTTCATTCGAATGTCATGAGCAGGCTATGAAAACCTGCTAATGTGTTGTTGCCTCCGTACTCGAAAACTAGTTCCATGCTGTCAGTTTCAGTTCACGGATAATAGTCCTTTTATTTTTTGTAGCTTTGTAAAGGGAATCAAATATGAATGACAGGAGGAAAAAATGCTACTAGGTTTAATTCACAGCGCTCAACTATATTTTAATTAATAGAATCATAATGTTTTATAGTCATCGCAACACTTCATTTGATTTGTAGTTAAAGTTAGCTTAACGCAATTTATATAATCTGATGTTTGGGATGAAAGCAAAGGTCATAAAGATCACTAAACCAAACGTCAGCACATGCATCACCAATTCCAGAAGATAATGTCTCTTCTTTCATCAAACGACAGTGGTTCGATTTTCCTTTCACTAAAACCCAGTACTGTTCAGTAGGATTTAACTCGGGCGAGTAAAAGTGGGGGGACAGACGGTAATCTGTATAATATTCCTCAAATAATGATTAAGCTGTTACTTTGATATAGAAAAGTCCTGGAATTCTTTACTTCATTTTTCTATAATTTCATCAGCAAAGAGCCAAGAATCATCATGTATCATATTCTTAATATGGTCTTCATTTTTCGCAGTGAAAGATTTTTTATAAGGTACTTCTCCCATCTTTTGTATGTTTTCCGCCATCTTCCTGCAGTAAGTGGGTTAATCAAGAGCTCTTTGGAAATTTTAGTGATATTTCCTTTCTCTTCAGGGTTTCCAATCAGTGTATCAAAAAAAAACTCCTCTCTTGCTTGTCTGTAATGTAAACTGCTAACTTGGCAGACTTATCGTCTAAAGTTTGTGTTTCTTTAGCCTCTTTCATTACAATATTTTCTATGGCAGGTTGATTAGCTAAATGACTCTTGTTATTGTTTCAAGTACAACGTTTGGATCTGTTATTTCTATCAAGACATCTCCCATGAGATCATAAACTAATTTACCATGCTCATCGAAAAGGTTATCCATTCCATCTTCGAAATAAAAAGGATTAGTCATTGTAAAGACCTCAAAAGTTTGAAAGAAAAAAGGAACTATGATTTTCTTTTGCATTAAACGACAAAATTACATCCAGTCTTTCAACAATGTGCCGACAATTACTTTTTTTTTTGTAACCGACAGTATCCACTAGCTGGACTGTATAATACGTTGTACTATCTTAATGCTGTTTCTTGGTAGCACTAAATCTACTAATTGGTCCATCCCCAACTATTCCATTTCTAGATCGCGTAGAGGAGCAAGTAGATAAATTTAATCGCTGCTACTTTTTAAAACCAATTATGTATTACGGTATTCTTCACTTCATCATTACATTGGATTCAAATATTTCTATTGGCTCAAATGCAAAAAACTAGACATCATCTTTCTTCAGTTTTCATTTCCATTCATTTCCCTCTTTCTTTCTTTACAATCTAAAATAAAAATCCAAAAAAAAAAAAAAAAAAAAAAAAAAAAAAAACTCATTGATAAAAAATAAAAATCTAAAAAAAAAAGGATATACAATGGGATTCCAATCATTTTCAAGAAATCAGACCAAGTGGGGTAGAACGGATTGGTCTCGACCGTCCTACACAACATCAACTATAGTAGAGGAAGCACCAGAGGCTAAACTCACACCAGCAGTGAATATGCACATATCAAAACCTCGGTTTAGTGTGTTTGGAAAGACAACAAAGTTTACGGAAATGAATAAAATGCCGCCAAAGCAAGATGCAGCTGTTATTGAAGCAAACACAGCAACAGCAAAGGCCAACGCTGTTGCTATGGAAACACCAATGATAACGACAGTAAAGAAGAAAAAATTCGAACTTCACCTTTCAACGAAATCATCAGCCAACTATAAGTTCCAACAGCAAGATAGTACACCACCCAGTCCATCAGCCTCACTCAACGGCAAAAAGAGGCCAAGCGTTAAATTCAATCCTATTTTTTTAGAGAGGGTTTGTCTATTTCTGGAGGCACAATCACCATGTGAGTTGAAAGAAGCGCATGATAAACACTCACAAAACCCACCTCTTCGCATCATCTGTCCACGTTGGCCGTCTTCACAAGAAACTACCGATTATTATTCCAAAAACATCCTTTTAGACAAAAATCAATTTTCTGTCAGCGATGATAATTCGTTTATCAAAGGCAAATTAATGGTACGAAATCTAGCCTTGGATAAATCTGTTTCCATAAGATACACTTTCGATGCATGGACGACTGTTCAAGATGTGGATGCTTCCTTTTTTGGCCCTTATTTGAAGAATACATCGTTTGATATTTATGAATTTGCAATGGAATTGGGCTACAGGCAGCTGACTGATCGTGGCGAGATGCGTGGTAAACTGGAGTTTGCTGTTAGGTTCACAGCAGGTGATAAGGATTACTGGGATAACAATAATGGTCGACATTATCAAATCAAGATTATCAGCGACCCGTTGAATGACCCTTGGGCAACTGAAAAGCGACAGCTAAAGGCGACAAACACTGATGATCCACAAGAGGACGATAAATATGCAGATGAAGATGAAGATGAAGATGAAGATGATGGGGAAGAGGAAAAGGAAAAGCACAGTCAATTTACAAATGCACTTAAAGGTTATAAGCATGCTAAACCATTTCATCTCAACAAACGTCAGCCCTGGCTTGGTACAAGATATGATTTTGGACAATCTCTTTCTCTGGCTAAAAGAGCTCCCTATGAGTCTTGGGCAACCACTGTTAAAGCAAATCCAACAATAATTGCTGATTACTTTCTTGTGAAACCAATATCAATTAAACCAGCATCCCCATCACCGTCGGCTTCTACTTCTACATCCAGTACTTGTACTGGCACAGCTACTCCTACTCCTTCTTTCGCTAGCAAACCAAATCCCGAGTCTATATATTCTATTAATACGCCATCATATCTGCATGCATCTAAGCGCAATTCCAATTCAACTGAAGTCTCCACTATATCTGCATCTGCATTTTCAAAGCCTGTGTACGTGGTATCTACATCAGCCCCACCTAGTCCAAAAGCATCACCCACTATCCCTGCTGCAACCATTACTCGGCCTCCCCTTCATCACCATTCCAACAGCATGCCTGCTGCTATGTCATTTGCTTCCTCTGCGACATCACCTTTGGATATCAATTCAAGCTATTATTTAGACTTGGTCAGCAAGTATTGTTTTTATACGAGTGATGCTGATTTAGAAAATCAGCCACACGAACAGCAACAACAATCATTCCCCATCAATAGCATATAAGTTTGCATCAAATGTAGTATTTTTTTTTTTTAATATTTTATACCCTTTGCTCAAGGTAGTCTTTTTTTTTTTCTTCTTCTTATTTTCTCTTCTATTGTGTTCAATCAACTTTTAACTAATTCTGTAAACTGGTATTCACTCAAAAATAATAAACAACTATAATTAAAAAATCTCAAAGATCACCATGAAGTCGAGGAGCATTCCTGCAGGGTCTAAATAATTCATTAAAAAAGTGGCTGGTTTCAAGAGCGAACTGTTCTGGAGATGCACAAAATGAACGTAATAACTCATCCATGTCCCAACTAAATAATCCTTGCTTCATAATCTATCGCATTTATTCCCGACTCCAAAAAAAAACTCTCTGGATGCCATTTATTTCTATTATCAACCAATACAGCTGAAATCCTACCAAGAAACATCTTTCTTTTGCAATTTTGCGTCATGCAAAATGCCACCAGGTACTCGTGGAGGAGGCGTATACACATCCTCTGGATTTTTGGGTTGGACTAATTGAGGTTGATCTTCGTCTCTTTGGATTTGCGAAAAGTGGGTGACTTTCACTGCAGTTGTTATTCTGTCCGCATTTTCAGATGCACTTTTTTCTTTCTGTTCACGGCGCTGCAAATCAATACATCCATCAGTATTAATTTCACGATGGGGAATTGCTGAAACTTACTACTTTGGAGTCCCTGCCGATACCCATTTGAGGTAGACCTCTGTTGAGACCTTCCAATAATAAACAAGCCTTACACAATGAATTGGAAGACATGTAGCCGCAACGTTCACAGGTTGTTTGAGTAGGCATCTTAGTACCAGATTTAATTTCAAAGGCTTCTCCAGATTTGATGATATCTGCACACATGTGAATAATAGCTCAATGATAACCACATTAATATAAACAACTCACCGATAATAGCGCTGGGTCTAATAGCTTCCAAATCTTTCAGAAATGTACGAGCATTGCCACGGTATGCGTTGGGAGAATATATACATTCGGTTGAGAAATAATCCAGTTTTTTGAAATAAGCATACATAACAATCTCCTTTTCATAAGTGTATTTGAAAGGCTTTGATCTCTTGATACTACTCTCGCCTTGAGTGACAATTTCAGTACATCTACCCAATCTAGCAATATCACCGCGGAAAACTGTTATCCTGTATTAGTTACGCAGGATTTTTCCACCCAGCAATACTTACTGTTCATCAAGATAGTCTCAGCGATATCATCAGCATTATGACCAGTTACGATATGATTTACGCCCAACATGACAGCTCCTCGGTCCAAAGCTTGACGTCGAAATACACCACAGTAGGTACAATTGTTCTTTCTACCCACTTCCCTCACAATTTCATCCATACTCCATCCATATAATTCATGGTAAGACACAATTTTCAAAGGAAGTTCGTATTGTTGCTGATTGCGCTTTACTGTTTCTAAAGAATCATCTCTGTAGCCAGTAATCCCTTCATCCACAGACAACAAATACAAGTCTAAGCCGTAATCGTACCGATCGTTCAATGTCTTCATAATGTGAGCAAGTACAGTAGAGTCTAAAGCATGGTTAGCTGCCGCCTCAAGTAGTCTGCCGACCAAGCTTACCTTTTCCTCCACTAGCACCGATGGCTACTCGCTCACCTCTTTGAAAGAGATTGGTATCCTGAATAGTATGGTGGATCTCAGTTTCGAACACATGGTAGAAGCATTCTTGGCAAATAGTTTGACCAGTTTTAGGACGTTTTAAAACTGCTCGTCTTTTGGTGCAAAGGACACATAGTTTGACCATGATTACTAATATAAGGATTGTACAATAAGGAACATTGCCTTAGTTTTGAAGAGCTTGGTGAAAAAAAAAAAAAAAAAAAGAAAAACGGCCGTGACGGTGAGGACTACCATAGTACCACCAAAAAGCCTTGAGCATTTGGTTTACTCTACATTGATGAACTGGGAAAGCATACTTGTCTCGTCACCTCGGGTCTCTCTTTTGAATGAGTTATTTTTCAACATCTTTGAAGTGAAATTTACAAATGCTTTGCATTCAAAAGTTCACTCCTTCCGCATAAATATAGTGCTGTATCTTAAACGCATTGCTGATAAAATCGAATCCAATGTAACAGCCCGAAGCTATCAACTCATATTTTTCTCATTTAAGGACTTTGTATACCAGTAATAACCCCCCCCCCCAGGTTGTGGGCTTCAATACGTTGTGTCTCCATGGCTTCATGACCTGCAAAAGATATTAGATAACTCAAACTATGCCTTTAAGCGGGGTAAAAGGTAATAAGTTTGATTGCGTACAAATTATTTCTATTAAAAATAAAGTTATGTAAAAATGGATTTTAAGGCCACATTCTGCAACATCTCCTCTATCAACTTATATCAAGTCGCCTCCAAGTTGCCTACTGCCATCATGCTTTGCTCCTCAATTGAAAATAGGCGGTGCACTTATTCGCAGCGACAAAATAGACTGTAGATTGAATCTCAGCACTGTGTTTCCATTTGACCCAAACCAGTTTTGAGTTTTTTTCGCATAGTTCATTGCTAGATATCTCGTAAACGCAATAGGTATATTGAATATGCGTCCTAAGTGTTTTATAACAAAAAATAAATTCTGCATCCAACCATATAGATTTTAAGGCTATAGAAACACTTTTTCTTATTACCAATTTTCAAATATTCAAAAAACTCCTTTTTTGATAGTTTTTGAGTAAACTCAAGCATATTTTGAGCACATTCAGCTTTATAAACTTAATCAAACGCACCATCATGTCAATACCTATACATCAATATCTTGTTCACAACTGTTGCTTTATTATTTCTGTCAAAAATCAAAATCTTGTCTCGACTAAAATGAATATAAATTTTCCGGTCCTATACTTAGAAGGCCAAAATGAAGCCATTCAAAAGGGTAAAAATCGATTCCGTTTTTCGAGATTTTCTCGCTCAAAAATTGTTATTTTTTGACCAAATAAGAACAGGTCTGTAGCTATTTTGTAGCTTTAATTTAATATTGCTATATCATGTATTTTTAAATACTATGTTTTGCTCTGGTAGTTGTGAAATAGATGAAGCCTCTGCTAAAAACATGTGAAAAAATATTTTTTTCTGACATATCTATCTAACACTAATACAACAAGTAGAAAACCAAATTTTAAAAATATTCTAGTAATTACTCAGACCAAGTTGTTTTAGTAGTTTGTTGAGAAAGAGGAGAACAAAGTTTAACGTAAAAAGACAGAATTGGCTCTAGCTTGTCGAATTCGAGCTTACGTACGACATGTTTTATACAAGCAAGTGTACCAAAACGTGCTTTATTACTTTACTTAGGAACTTGAGCATGGTTTAGTTGTACAATTTGGTACTTGTTATAGGAACATATGCTGTAAAATTTGGAAAATCTGCAAAATCTAGTTTAGCAATATCTTGACAGCAAAGATAGATATCGAGAATCGGAAGACATAGTGAGGTACAGTTATCGTACCAGTACTTGGATGTATACTTGGCTTGGACCCCAAATCCGTACCTAAAAATGACCCTGAAGATCGACCCAAAGTTGAAAACTGAAAATCGAATATAAGGTGTGGAGTCGAAACATAGCAAAATCTGAAAAATCGTCAGAGATGCATGAAACTCGGATATGTTATAAAATGCTCCGTAAAAAGAAGATTTTGGCTGAAAGTTGTATCTCTATTGTTTAATAATTTGTGAAGGTATCACAGATTGTAGATTATGCTTTTAAGCGGGGGAAGAGGTGATCGTCATGATTAGGTGGCATTTATTTTAACTAAAACATCATATAGCTACATCTTAATAGCTTTTCTGGTCATATTTTACAGCCTCTTTACTATTGATTCATATCAAGACATAACCAGATTATTTATGGAGTTTATGCTTTGCTCCTCAATAGAAATAGATGCTTCGCTGCTAAGGGGCTGTAGTCGCAGTGGTAAATTCAAGCTCAGAAATATGATGCTGCCATTGCAACTTGCGCACATCCCAAATTTTCATTGCTTGACATCTCAAAAAATAATAATAAGTATAATATTGCATATGTTTGCTGAATGTTTTTTGTCAGCCTTCAAATCCGCTGCGTCAAACCACATTAATCATATTAGGCTTTAAAAACACCTTTTCTTATTCCAAATGGCTTTGCTCTTGCGATTTTTGACGTTTCGTTTCACAGCAAAAACACCTTATAATATGAGCAGTTGTTACAAACACCTGCAGTCAAACAAACAATCCTTCACATTAATATATCATATCCATATAGTTTTACTATTTCTGATGATAATGACTGAAATTTTTTGTTGACTGAATAAATCCGCTCTGCTTTTTTTTCTACGATTGTAGGGGGTGGAATAGGTAGTTAACTTAATTATTCTGGAACTTTCAATGTTTTTTAACGCAAAGACAGAATGAATATACATTTCGAAAAGAAAAGCATTATGTTTATTGTCAGCATTGATGCAGTGCATTTTATTTTTCTTCATGTGGTGCAGCTAGAGTATGCACTGCAACTAATGTGGCACACGTTTCCCTGGCTACAACAATTTGGTTATGTGACATAAATTATCATATTATCACAAGTTTCCTCTTTCTCTTTTTCTCTTTTTACGAAACTTTTAATAATATTACTTTTGCTTACGAGTGGAACAACAAAAACAGATAGAACTCAACAATCAGTTCAAGAAAATGACAGATCCAAATTCAATCTAACTGGTCGATGTATTGGTAAGTTATTACTGTCGCGATAAGTATCAAAATCATTTGCCACACCATGGTTTTTTGGTTATTTAACGAGACTCGTTGCCTGTTTGCAAATGCTACTACAGTTCAACTCAAAGCTTAGAACGGCATATTCATTATAGAAAATTGATGCAACAGCTAATCGTCTAAATATGCGCGAGGTAAAGGAGGAGGAGGTGTTAATGGCGGTAAGTAAAGTTTCCGGTATGATTTAGTGGAAAGAAGATGCTGGCGAGAGCGAGATGTAGGTGACAAGGAGGAGAAAATAGCTTGGACAAACGGAGAAACATCCAGTATTATGCGGTGATCCTCAAGTGGTGAGAAAGGAAAACGACCCAAGCCGGCGAACCTTCTGTGGTGGATGAATGCACGAACAAAGAAAGGAGCGAGCTTGAGGTGATTCTGTTTGACGAGTTTCAAGAACTTTTTGGCAAAATTGGGAGTAGTGGAGCATATCTCTAGTGAAGTCTTGGGCCGAAGGCAGTGGTCCGCGGTGGAATCGAAAGTGTAAGCGATAGAGGCTGGCAGTTTGTTGGCATAGGATGCGGTGAGTTGTACATTTGGCGAAACAGAAAGAACGACAGAAGAGGTCAGAGGGATCTCTAAACTGGTAGCCGCACTGATGACGGTGGATGAGAAATCTTTTGGAAGACGATCCATAGCTTGAAATAACAGTGACCATGAGCTATCGTGTTGTTTACAAATGGTTGGGCGGCGACCTGGAAAGAGCAGACTGATACGGTGGTCTAGTGGTGGTAAAGTGTCAGAGCTATCGTGGAGGTGAGCACCCAGAAAACCAACTAGCCGAGGTAATACAACTGAAGGATGCGAAAGCTTTTGTTCCAGAAAGTAGATGCGTTGCGCAATCGACGTATACAGTGGGAAACCGAGATAGCGGACGGGTGACGGCGAGGTAGCGTCGCGCCAACTAGTGATGCGATGTTGTTGAAGGGGAGCTCGCCAAATCGAAGCATAGTTGCTGGCAGAACCACTGAGAGAGATAGCCTCCATCTTGTGAAAGTTCACCAGTGCGATAGACGCTGCCGAGTACACTTGGAGATGAGATTGAAGGCAATCAAGATCTGCAGGAGATGTCAACAGACAGACAATATCATCAGCGTACGCCATCATCTTAACAGCCGAGGGAGCATTCAGCGATGGAGGAGACGGCAGTTGGAAACCTGGCAGCTGAGGATCTTGGAAAATCTTACGAAGCAGTGGTTCGAATGCGAGATTAAACACAATGGGATTGATGGGATCACCTTGTTTGAGGCCTCGTAGTTGAGGGAATCGTGGAGAGAGAAATCTATTGACATTGACAACGAGATGTGTGTCAAAAAACAAGTGGGAGATGCAGTCGACCGGAGCCACGGGGAAGCCAAAACGAAGGAGGACAGCCCGAAGATACACTGGATGAACACGGTCGCATGCCTTCTCTTGGTCAAGCAGCAGATTGATACTAGTGGAAGCAGTGTTGCGCGCGTGTTCCATGACGAGTTTTATGAGAAGACCATTGTCAGCGATGACCCTATCCCGAACAAATCCCGTTTGAAAGGGATTGATGAGAGAGACAGCCTAGTCAATCATGCGACTACTGAGAATCCGGGTGAAGACTTTGGCATCGGTGTCGATGAGCGGCGAGATCGGACGCCAGTTCTGCAAGAGTTCTTGAGGTCCTTTCTTTGGGAGTAGCACGATACAGAATTCCAGCCATGAGGGAGGAAGTGGAGGGAGCACAAGAAAAGGCGTCGCAAAGATCTTGGTACGTGATGGGCTCGATAATGGACTGTGCCGCTGTGGATGACAAACAAGCTGATTCAGGAACTGAGTCGAGCAAGTCGTGGACGGCATTCATGTCAATAGCATCAGGTGAGTATAGTGTACCATGTAAGCATAGCCTCTTTCGAAGTCCACAGAGACTGGGTAGTGGGGTGGATCAACGGAGAGATGAGAGTTTTTGCGGCCCTGGCAGAAGCGGATTTCTTGAGGAAGCCAGCAGACATCTCGCCTTGTTCACGCCGAGGACACCAGACCGTAGTGCCAAGGCTTCAACATGGTATTGTTGGATGGCTGCAAGTTGTTCTTCAACGATGGTCAGTTGTGGATTTAGCACTGGTTTCATAGTAGGATCCAAGGTCAATTGTTGTTGAATACCAGTTCTTTTCTTATGAAGATAATCTTCGGCGCGCTTAAGGGTATAAGCATTGCGTCGAGAAAAGGATTTGGCAACAGTGGCAGTGGTTCGTTGTTTCAGTTCATCCCATTTCTGGGCGGCAGACAAGGTGGGATCAAGCGTTTGGACACGACCACTAAGAGCACGATGAAGCCGACGACGAAAGACCAAATTGGATGCCAAAAGAGGATGAGCTCTCCACGAGCCTTTGCCAACAGACAAAGTGAACGAAGCATCGGCAGCTGGATACAACCGAAGCTGGCAAGAAAGAAGGAAGTAATCCGACCAAGGGGGTTGTATAACTGAGGTACGGCAGTGTTCATACTGCACGGAAAGCGAGAGATCTGAAGGCAAGAAGATGTGGTCATTGCAGGATTGAGATGAACCACGTTGAAAGGTCACAGATGGTGTGGCACCTGGAGCCGTGATACCATTGATATAGTGGTCATCGAGGTAATGTAGCCAAGGAGCAGGAGCCTGTCAATTCCGAGACGCAGAAGCATTGGAGTAGGTGTAGTTGAAATCACCTCTAATGATGGAGTGGGACGAAGATGACGAAAACACAGAGTGGAAATCTGTGAGGATGGTAGACAAAAAGCAAATACATTCTGATCGTGAGGCAGGAAAATACACGACCGTTATAGAAAACGGCTCAAATGCAGGAGAAGCATGAGAAATCGTGGTTGATATG
This sequence comes from Parasitella parasitica, assembly GCA_025201805.1. Classification (NCBI taxonomy): domain Eukaryota; kingdom Fungi; phylum Mucoromycota; class Mucoromycetes; order Mucorales; family Mucoraceae; genus Parasitella; species Parasitella parasitica. The sequence continues at coordinate 28,050 of MU619428.1, read as the reverse complement.
ATCCGCCCACAGATACTGACGATGGTGTTCGAGAATGAGATGCCTGAATAAAAGGACACTAGCCCGCAATGTTTGGACCAGATACTAGATTTGGCTTGAAATTGTAGGTGGAACTGATCTTGTGTTGAGGTGATGGAAGCATGCGTCTCCTGAAGTGCAAGCAAAGCAAGGGAGCATGTTCGTAAATAGCGAATAAAATGTCGACGGGTAGAGGAGGCAGCTGTCTTGGTGAGACCTCGACAGTTGAGGGTGCCAACTCGTAGCGTCGCAAAAGAGGTATCCGAGGGGTTTAAAATTGTTGGTGATGTGTAAGCCGTGTTGATTGATGAATCAATTGTCTCGATATTAGAATACGGATCCAATAAACTCATTTTTCCTTAGTGTTCTTTTTTTTTAAAAAAAGAAAGTAGGTTCAAATCTGCCTAGAAGCAGAAGTATCATCATCATCAGTTTCCATTGTTGTGCCAGAAAGGCATGAGATTAAGCAATTATTAGATTGGTAATTCTTTGTATACAATGACAAGGAATAAGCTATTAATGTACAGTAGAACATGTAATAAACTTGGTATTACATACCAAGTTCAATGTTTAACCATGATGACAAATAGTGGTGTTACAATAGATATAATCTAGTATAAAAAGATGGCATTTTCTTATCAATAAAGTCATTAGTTTTTGTGTCTGATTTTATTTTTATAAAGTTATACATTTTTTTGAGCAGATCATATTTATATATCCTCTGCGCATAACATCCATCTCGGTCCATTCAGAATCAGGAATATAAGCAAGGTTTTTGGGGTTGTGAAGACACTTTTGGCTGGTTCTCATCTTGTGATCCGTACGCTTGTAAGCTTTTCATGGTTTGATGTCGTCAGGACGAGTAGGGGGTACTACCGGAAGAGAGTTGCCAGTTGACGAGCGAGTGAGATGGGGAGATGACACTGGAAGTACCGCAGGAGAAACAGAAGAGGTGGCATTAGCCGGAGTGGTGGCATTATTCTGAGCCGTAGCGTCATTCTGAGCATTGGCCTTAGCCTGTGCATCAAGAAGAGCTAGAGCATTAAGAAGAGCTTGAGCATCAGCAGCAGCCTCGGCAGTATCGTCAATCTGAGCAACAGCAGCAGCATTCTTAGCAGCGGCAGTGGACTTAGACTTAGCCTTGGTAGTAATGGCAAATGAGGAATCAGAGTTCATCTGCTTCTGCTGCTCTGAGGATACCTTACGATTCTTGGTAGAGTTGTCAGGATCCTCATTGCGACGAGAGCAGAAGCATTTGAAGTGACCAGCAACACCGCAGAGATCACAAGAGATTTTCTGCTTGCGGGTGGTGCATTGGATCAAAGAATGGTCCATAGAATGGCAGTACTTGCAGTAAGGAGGCATGGCAGCCCATGTTGCAAGGGAGAGGACATGATCCCGTTCAGTCAGCAGTTCGCCGGAAGAGAAATTGATGGGATGATGGTAATTAACCCAATTCAACGAGTGCTGAGGAGTCTCGTGCTTGTTGGCATCCACAGCTAAGACAGCATACCCACCACCGGCGTAGATGCCACTACCACCAGTAACGTAACCACAGTCGATCAGTTGTCCAAACCGATCAAGATTATGGTGCATATCAGCTCGGAGTTGTTGATTTCCACCATCTTGTCGACCATATTGAGGAGGCAGTCTGGACAATGCCAGCTTCACAATGTTGGCGGAAGGCGAAAGAGTGGGATAAGCCATCAAAGGCTCATCAAAATTTTCCAGTTGGAGAGCAGGGTTCACAAGGATTTGTTGATACATGTCAGGAGAGACCGAAATTTCAGCACAGACTCGGTTATTGTCTCTACGCATGTGCTCCGATACAGCCCACAAGTGGGTGTTAGCGTCGCAATAAAGGGTCAGAGCAACAATGAACTCCTTCTGCCTGTCAAAGACCTCAGTAATGACGACGATGAGGGAGTGAGCCACTGTACCTGTCAAAAAAGGTTTAGCAACTTTGTGCGAGAAGTGATCGACAGGAGGTGAGGGGTTCATGTTCATCGTTTGGCTGGTAGGTTGGCGAGACCGACATAACACTCGAGTTGATGTTGGATCCACCAGAAATGACAGTAGAACATAGTTTTTTGCTTTGTTGAAATAACTTCGGGCCCTTAAAGGTGCCATGGTGATCTTTAACGGAGGAAGCCACGACGAAATAATCACGCAATTAAGAACCAATACCCTCTCGTTTCCTTCATGACTCTTGTTTTGACTGTCCCAGTGGATTAGTAAGCCCCACATGTCTCGATAAAAGTATAAAAAGACAATGATTTTGCTCCCTTTCCTTTCTCATTGTGGATCATCTGGTGTATCATTACTACATCCTGATTATCATCTCTTTTATAATAAACTGACACATTATAATTCAAGTATCACGTCCTTGACACTCGCGCTTTCTACGAAATAGGCAAAGCAATAATGTGAGAGTACAGTAAAGGTTTTGGTGACAAGTGTTATATCAATAACATGGCAAGGTCTCACATCAGGATCTCAGATCAGTCCCAGGGTCTTACAGTAAATCATGGGTAGTAGTCATGATTTACATTACGCAGCTAAACAGTAGAACCCTAGCAGTGTAATGAATGTGTATATAATACATCGAGAGATGTATTATGAATAAAAGTGTAATTCTTTGGCAGATTTATTTTATCAGACTTTTGAGATAACAGTTTGATTTGATTTATATGACTTTATACATGTTATGCGAACTCGAATGGTATGAATTGACTATGCGTGACATTTGAGTCTTATTTTTTCAGTTATGCGCTTTTAG
>MU619428.1:4340-19190 GCA_025201805.1 Parasitella parasitica | reverse complement strand
TCGCAGTGGTAAATTCAAGCTCAGAAATATGATGCTGCCATTGCAACTTGCGCACATCCCAAATTTTCATTGCTTGACATCTCAAAAAATAATAAGTATAATATTGCATATGTTTGCTGAATGTTTTTTGTCAGCCTTCAAATCCGCTGCGTCAAACCACATTAATCATATTAGGCTTTGAAAAAACCTTTTCTTATTCCAAATGGCTTTGCTCTTGCGATTTTTGACGTTTTGTTTCACAGCAAAAACACCTTATAATATGAGCAGATACAAACACCTGCAGTCGAACAAACAATCCTTCACATTAATATATCATATCCATAGTTTTACTATTTCTGATGATAATGACTGAAATTTTTTGTTGACTGAATAAATCCGCTCTGTTTTTTTTTTACGATTGTAGGGGGTGGAATAGGTAGTTAACTTAATTATTCTGGAACTTTTCAATAATTTTTAAGGCAAAGACAAAATAAATAATGTTTCGAAAAGAAAAGCATCATAATTATTGTCAGCATTGATGCAGTGCATTTTATTTTTTTTAATGTAGTGAAGTATACACACTGCTAGATTCTCGCTATATCAATTCGTACAAGTAATACGTTGTTGTTGTTGGTTTACTGCAAACTTATTAAATAATTGTTTCAGATACAAATCAATATAATGTCTCAAATGTCACTGGAGGATATCGTAATGTCATGGCTGGAATGACATCAACAAGATATGCGGAATTGCTCAAATGTCAAGGTGCAAACAAACTATTTGATATGTTATATCAGCTCATATTATTGGATCCATCTCAACAATCAAACATATCTAACCAATTGACACTGCTAACACGGTGTATTTTCTATTCGCTCATCAACAGTGACAGAAAACTGTCACATTAATCTATTAGTTATTACAGCTACCATCTCGTAGTAAATAATTGAAGATAACGAGATATTGCTAAACTAGATTTTGCAGATTTTCCAAATTTTACAGCATATGTTCCTATAACAAGTACCAAATTGTACAACTAAACCATGCTCAAGTTCCTAAGTAAAGTAATAAAGCACGTTTTGGTACACTTGCTGGTATAAAACATGTCGTACGTAAGCTCGAATTCGACAAGCTAGAGCCAATTCTGTCTTTTTACGTTAAACTTTGTTCTCCTCTTTCTCAACAAACTACTACAACAACTTGGTCTGAGTAATTACTAGAATATTTTTAAAATTTGGTTTTCTACTTGTTGTATTAGTGTTAGATAGATATGTCAGAAAAAAATATTTTTTCACATGTTTTTAGCAGAGGCTTCATCTATTTCACAACTACCAGAGCAAAACATAGTATTTAAAGATACATGATATAGCAATATTAAAATAAAGCTACAAAATAGCTACAGACTTGCTCTTATTTGGTCAAAAAATAACAATTTTTGAGCGAGAAAATCTCGAAAAACGGAATCGATTTTTACCCTTTTGAATGGCTTCATTTTGGCCTTCTAAGTATAGGACCGGAAAATTTATATTCATTTTAGTCGAGACAAGATTTTGATTTTTGACAGAAATAATAAAGCAACAGTTGTGAACAAGATATTGATGTATAGGTATTGACATGATGGTGCGTTTGATTAAGTTTATAAAGCTGAATGTGCTCAAAATATGCTTGAGTTTACTCAAAAACTATCAAAAAAGGAGTTTTTTGAATATTTGAAAATTGGTAATAAGAAAAAGTGTTTCTATAGCCTTAAAATCTATATGGTTGGATGCAGAATTTATTTTTTGTTATAAAACACTTAGGACGCATATTCAATATACCTATTGCGTTTACGAGATATCTAGCAATGAACTATGCGAAGAAAACTCAAAACTGGTTTGGGTCAAATGGAAACACAGTGCTGAGATTCAATCTACAGTCTATTTTGTCGCTGCGAATAAGTGCACCGCCTATTTTCAATTGAAGAGCAAAGCATGATTCTAATAGGTCCCTTGTGTATGTCCCTATATAAATTGATAGCTGAGATACTGTATAATACAGGGTCAAAAACCATTTTTATGCACCTTCATTTTTGGATAAAGTATATACCACCAAATCAAAGGCATAACCCTTTTTCACGCTTAAACGCATAATTTGCAATCACTGCTATCTTTACAAACTATTAAGCAATGAAGATACAACTTTCAATCAAAATATTTTTCATTTGAACTATTCTATAACAACATAGCCAGTTCTCAAATATTTCTGACTATTACTCATGTTTTGCTATGTTTGGACGCCACACCGCCTATTCAATTTTCAGTTTTCAAATTAGGGGTAACCTTCAGGATTGTTTTGAGGTTTATGATTTGGAGTCTAAAAAAAAGTACACATCCGAGCTCTAGCACAATAACTGTATCTGAACCATGCTTTTCGAATTCCAATAATATCTAACACTTAGTTGTCGAGATACTGACAAAACAAGGTTTTGCTGATTTTATTATAGCAATTTATATGCGTAATGATTGTTGATCAAGATTTAGTTTTCGTATAACTAGAGATATCGTGTATTGTGCCGATTAAAGTGACCAGTTGTAGATTTGGAGTTTTATTCAGAAAGTCTTTATCATCACCACGTTAAAATATAACACATTTGCACAACATTTGACTGTGCGCTTTTTATATATTAGGAAAACGGAGATGATCTTCCATATTTAAAGAGAGCACATCATTCCAAATTATATACCGGAAAAGATGTTCTCTTATAGAAAGATTATATATAATCGCAGTAATTGCTTTGTCAAACTCAAATTCAGAAACAACTCGATCTGTGTCAATAGGGATAGCACAAGAAGGGAAACAGGGTATTAAAAGCGTTTGTTAGCAGTGAATGCACTTCTGATCAAAGTACAATCTATCACAATTGAGACACCTTTTATGCCGCAAGCAATACTTAATTTTTATGCTCGGTTTTAAGATTCAATGAGCCATCTCCTTGTGAAACTAGTAGTTTTCTTAGTTTTGGGTAAACATTAACAAATAATTTACAAACTTATAGAAAGCTTGGTTGCTTTCTGAACAAACATCTTGACTAAAAAAAAAAACATCAACACAAAATTGTTGCCGGATACAACAGTTGAAAGCTGTGGATTTACAACAAGTCTCTGTTATGTTATTTCATAGGTCTCTTATACAAGGCAACACTTTTAGTGCTGGTATCTGAGGTAAGTCCTCATTATATAAAAACACATCTAGCGGCTGTATCCGATTTTTTGTCAAAACAGTCTCTTTTCGTTGTATCGGAATATTTGAAATATGCATAAATATTCTGGATTCCTTACGTTTTTGTCGTTGTGTAGTTTTGTTAAGTCTTCTGCTACTTCTTCCGGTTCAAATACTACTGCTGAGGCTTGTGCTACTTTTTTTGGTTCTACCTATTCTGGTGAACAGTCAGTTTTTGCTTCTCCTGTTGATATTGGCCGTATTAATGATGTGATTCCCGCGTTGTCTACTGCTGTGGATATCGATAGCCATCCACTTTCGTCAATTGGAAGTACTGTTGACCCTGACCGTCAATTAATTCAGTTGAAAGAAAATCTGAATCAGCCTATGCTTCAAGTGCTTGCCTCTGCAAAGGTTTCTGCTACAAATGGTGCTGTCCGGCAGTCTGTTGTTCGTGAGTTGGAATCCTTGTTCAAGTCTGTGGAGAACCTGGTCGCTTTGAGAGACTGTTTGTTGGCATCTAATGCTGCTGAACGTTGTCTTAGGCCTTCTCCTGCTAGTTCTTCTAGTGCAGTCTGCCACCAACAATTTGCCTGTAATTCAATGGGAAGGTGCTGTCTTTGATATAAAGAGTGCTGTTTTCGTTGATGTTGATGGTTGTCTCACCAAGCTCGAGGATGTCATGTTCGCATACAACCTGAATTTTGATGTTGAGTATTGTCGTCTGGTTCCTCCTATGCTGTCACTTACCCAGCGTACTTGGTATCAGTCGTTCTTGGCTAATTGTAAGGAGTCTACATCTTGGATCGCATTCAAGACTGCCTTTAAGGCTTGTTAAGGGACAAGTGTTTTCGATGACCACCAACCTTGTGCATCTGGCTTGATGGCAATGGTCTTGGTGCCTGGTGAGTCGATTGAATCGTTCGTTGATCGATTCAATGATTTGCGTCGTCGATCGCATAATCAAGTCCCGCAGTCTCTCTTGTTGGTAACTCGTTTCATGAATGCTTTGCCGCCCAGTCTTAAGGAAAAGGTGAATCTTATCCGCCATAGTCGTGGGATTAATGAGGACATTTCGGTAGACAAAATCATTCAGATCACCCGAAATCTTGTTGGATCGATGTCGCCTGCTGAAGTGGCTGACATGATGGTCAGTAAGTTGTCGCCTCCTGCTGTTGTTTCTAGTTTTTTCTGCTTCGAAATGGGCGTCTAAGCCTTCGTCAGAAAAGGCTATCCCGGTTCTAGGTGATTCCTTGTCGCGAGTCTCCAAGGCTGCTTCGAAGAAAAAAACCTGCAAGTATCATGAGGGCCGTCCTCACAACGATAATACCTCCCGAGTGTGAGCGTTTTGAAGGTAACGCTGGTGGTGCTTGTTGTGCCAATGTAAAGGGCGCAGCAGAGTGTTGTGTAAATGTTATGTAAAAACTGATAAAGACTTTCTTCTGAATAAAACCAGATGCAAAACCGAAGATTTTTATTGACATAATACTAAAATATATTGTAATCAATGTTTATCCACATAACATCTGATGTTTGACAGAAAGTGTCAAACATAACTAAATCACAGCATTTCCACAAACAGGCCTATTTACGTTTTTTTGGTTCTTCTATGATAACCTGAAGAAAAGTACGTAATAGTTGACATGTCACTATCCATGAAATACATTTAATAAATTCTCTTGTCATAATGCAACGCATTAGATTGCGAAGTGGGCGAATTGCATTTTTGAAATCCTACGCTTTATTTTTTTATATCCGAAAGATGCACATACTTTAGATTTGAATCTATGATATAGTGAGCTTATTTTTGCTGCTTGCTTCATAAACACTCAGGGTATATTTTTCGAAGCTTCTACCATGTAAGCAACAATAATAAATGAGCCCTGCTTGCTGCTATATTTGAACACATAAGCTAATTTACACAACAAAAATAGGCTTATTGATAGCTGTAGCACGGTTTTCAAATGGGCTCCTCGCTTCCTTGTTCGTGTGTCACGTCCCACGCATTGCTAGGAAAATAAAGATTGAATAAACACCCCGGATATGTGATACCATGTTATAATGAATGACCTTTTTGCTTACACGAGTGTTTCTAAAGGAAAATAACACACAATATAAGTAGAGCAGTAGATACAGGGGTCGATTTAACGGAATATTGGTAATCTGCTTCCGTTGGGTAATTTGATAAACCTTGAATACAACATGCTTCTTTTCTGCATACAACTATTTTGACTCAAAACTGATAGATTAGATTTCATTCTGCCGATCAAAAAAGAAGTTTACTTCTTTCTTGAAAATATTATCTTCATTTACAAGAGACTTATCGCAATTGACATGTCATAGTTTTTTTTTTTTGGCATCTGAAAACTTGCAGGAATATTCGTAAGCGAATTTTTTCGTTTTTAAAACGATGCATTACGTTAAACAATGCGTATTATTTCTACTATGTAACTCGTATAGGGCTGATCAACCAGATTATGCGGGTATTGGCAAACTACATATTATTTCGATAAAACAATTTTTTCTTGTATATAGCTGGTTACTGCTGGTAGTCGAGAAACAGAGAAGGAACGTTTCCACAATGCCATTAAATGGTTCATTACTGCTTTGATTGGATCATTTAAAAGCATTGTGTCTGCAGGCCAGTAGGAGAAAAAATCATTCAATCCTATTCTCGGAGAACAGTGTTTCTGCAGTTAGGATAATGATACCCAGGCTATTTGTGAACAGGTATCTTATCCTCCTCCTGTATCCGCCTTTGTTATTGAACATACAGCCTCTGGTATATCTGTTACTGTCAGTGATGCTCAAAAGACTCGCTTTTCCGGCACTCAGATGTTAATAGATCAAATAAGGTACTGCATGCTCGAAATGAGGCTACACGGTGAAAGATACCTATTTTCGCTTCCTTCTATTTCAGTTAAAGGTATTTGGTATGCTGGTAAGTTTGGAAATCAAGAGCAGTGACGGGAAAAAAAATACTAACTAGGATATCTCTAGATACATAGCTCCTTACGTTGAGTTATTCGGCACATCATACATCCAGCCCTCTACAGGCTTTCATGCTATCATTTATTATACGACGAAAGAATGGGTTTACGGAGAGCTTCCTCATTTTAAAGCAAATGTACGTCATCTATCACAGTTAAAGACGCCAACTACTATTGAAGGCCAATGGTCAGGTAAATCGACAATCAAAAAAGATAAACAAGATAAACAAGATAAACAAGATATTGGGGGTATTCCTTGATGTTGGTGAAAGAGCAAGACCTTGCGTTCTTGTTAAGTCTATTTCAGAGCAAACAAATTTGGAATCTCAAAATATTTGATATAAAGGTATCTCAAGCACTTAAAGCAGGTGATTACGCCCCAGCATCTGCTGAGAAAACCGAGATTGAAAATGAACAGAGAGCTGTTCTGTTCGTGAAGAGCGTGGAGATGAAGAGGCATGGCAGCCCAAGTACTTTGAAAAATTACCCTCCACAGAGCTGTTCGGTGATTTAAGGGACCTTGGTACAATCTACGGTAACAACAAATTTGTGAGTACTTTTGACGAGTATTCATGGAGCTATAGAAGCAATTATTTTGCACAGAATAAAGCATAGCTTCAAAAAATTTATACAGAGAATATTATATTCATATAAAATATATATTTGCTTTTAACCCATATTCATGGCCTTCATTATCTGAGCAATATCAGGCATGCCGCCACCCGGAGCACCTCCACCGCGGCCAAACATGCCTCCCATTTGTCTTGCCATCTTTTGCAAACCTTCCATACCACCCATTTGCTGTAATAGTTGAGGTGGGACCATGTTTGCCATCTGTTGTTGCATTTTACCCATTTGCGCCATTTGATTAGGATTCATCTTTCTAGGGTCTGTAGGCATGTTTTGCATGAGACCATTTTTGCCCCCCATTGTCTTTACCATTTCAGCAAATTTAGTGTACTGACTCAAAATTTCTTGTACTTCATGAACTGTAGTGCCGGATCCACGAGCGACTCTAAGTACTCGTTTAATATCATCAAAAGGTCTATTGTCGCCGTCAAGTTCTAAAAAGATAATAATCAGACTACCACGCTGTAGAACCGGTTTCTACAAAATTACCTGCATCTGTCATACTGTCCATAATGCACATCATGCGCTTCATGCGCTTTGTGCCTTCTTGTTCGGTGCCTGCCAACATTTCAGCAGGCATGCCAGGTATACTTCCCATGAGCTTTGAAAGAGGGCCCATCTTTTCGACTTGTTGAAATTGTTCGTACATGTCACGAAGTGAGTACTGGCCCTTTTCAATATTCTTCATCAACTTTTTGCTATCAGCCATGTGCATAGTATCTTGAACTTTCTCGATCATATCACGCATATCATGCATACCGAGCACTTTGCGAATAAACGATTTAGGCTCGAAACGCTCCATATCCTGGATATGTTCACCAGTACCAATAAAAATAATTGGGCTATGCGTTGCAGCAACACTATGAACATTTCTCAGCACAATGTCTGTCTCTTGGCTTCCCTTTCTCTACTTACGCAGAAATGGCTCCACCACCCTTTGCATGGCCGTCCATCTTTGTCATAATAATAGAACCAAAATCGGCAGCTTCCTTGAAAGCCTTGGCTTGAGCTTCAGCAGCTTGGCCAATTGTGCCATCCATAACAAAAATTGTAGTGTCAGGTTTCTGCTCGAAAACGTCAGTATAAAAAAAAACACACCCACTTTCCACTATCAAATGAACTCACGACTGCACTAGAGATTTGCTTCATTTCTTCAAACAATTCAACTTCTTGCTTATGACGACCGGAGGTATCCACAATAATTATCTCAAACTTCTCTGCCTTGAATTTCTCGACACCCTCTAAAGCAATAGAGACAGGGTCTGTCTCTGTATAACTACCATAGTACGGGATCTTTGCTTTTGTTGCGTTCTGTTTCAATTGATCAAAGGCACCAGCACGGAAAGTATCAGCACAGACAAGAGCAACTTTCCACCCTTTACGTTGATAGAATGATGCAATTTTGGTACAGGTGGTTGTTTTACCAGCACCCTGAAGACCAACCATCATGAAAATATTGGCACGGCGTTTAACTGGTTTGTAAGGTTCTGCTTCAGGATCGACCAGATTGCATAGCTCATCCATGACAGCCTAGTAAAGACACCCATTAGCTGTGCGCGTATGTATTTCGCCATTACATAACAAACCTTTTCAATCATACGCTTCTTGTTAGCACCGTTTGCTAGTTCTTCCAAGTTGACATTCTTTTTAATGTTGATACGAAGCCTTTGAACAAGCCTGACATTTACATCAGAGGCAAGCAGGGCAGCACAAATTTCTTTCACTAAAGAATCGAGAACCTTTTGCGGCTGTTAGTTTCATGTCTTTATCTGCTGTCCCGTTCCCAAACACACTTTTTCATCAATGACAGGAGCTTTGGTCAGTTCAGTAAAAGCTGAATTGATCTTGCGTCCCAAATCAGCTAAAACCATCTTGATTTATGTATTTTCCAAATGGCAGAGGATAGAAAAGAAAAGAAATATTTCTGCTGGTTGCTACTGTTTTTTTTTGGTCATCAAAGCTGTTACTCTCACCCAATTGGGTGTCAACATCATCATATCAAAAAATTACAGTGTCGATAAAGTAGCTATCCATGCGTCAATGGCGTATAAAATCCTAGCTATGTAGCTCGACTTGGCAAAACCATCCCATTTAAAAGCAAATAAAATTAAATGCTTGATGCCAATTTCAGCTATAGATGCTTGATGCTTGGTAGCCGAATGATAATTCAAGCCAAATACAGACTCAACCACCATGTGGAGTTTAAGCCAATCTCTAGGCTATACATACAATATTCCTCAAAGGTCGAACTCAATACCAATCCCTACTTGCTACACAAGCCTAGATCTGCCCCAAACTATTCTTTGCATCATGTAATTTCTTTCTGGTGTCTGGAACTCTGTGAAGTATCATTTACCAACTTTTACAACCAGATAGACTCTTGTTAATTCAGAGCAGTCTCCTGAAATTTGTATGCTATGGAATTTCATAATCGGGAGCTAATGCATAGAATAGCTCTATACAGAAACTACGGCCATGCAAGCTAGCCTATGGGGTTTTTCTTGAGTTTTTCGCACTTTCCAAAGGAATTGAAGCTCCTGAATTATTCAAGCGCTTTTACAGTATAGTTGTATATCTGATGCAGGTCATATTCGCGCGCATAATGATGTACACTCCAATCCTTTACTTTCTTGATAGTGGGTCGAGCTAACAATAAACAAATGTGTAGACTGGCATAGTTTTATTTGTAAACGCTTGTAATAAAATTGTCAATTGATTCTCTTAAAATACAAGAGAGATAGGGATGATTCTCTAAAATAGCACAACAGCGCACATTTGGGCAGCGAGATTTCTCATATCCTTTTAATCGCAATATATCTGCCGAATTTATATATGTACGCACTTACCATGTCGTACTAACACTGTATACGATGATAATAAATAAAATATATATAAAAAAAAAAAAAAAAAAAAAAAAAAAAAAAAAAAAAAAAAAAAAAAAAAAAAAAAAAAAAAAAAAAAAAGTATTTAGGGCAACATCATGCTATAATATTATGTTTGCAATGTAACGCAAACCAGGGATAAACCAGTGGGAAAAAGCATTGATTGAGCTTATCATTCAGTAAACGCACGTCACCTGCTTTGTTGTTTGAATCAAAGCTGTGGTAAAAAGGAACATGTTTACGAGCTTTCTTTCTTTCGCTTTTTATTCTCTCCAATTCCCCAATTCTCCTTTCTCCCCCTTTATCTGTATCTTTTTATAAAGAAGCACAATGGACTACCCACTAGCGTACACAGACTCAAGACAGGATCAATCCTCCAATGTAACTTCAGCATCCGCAGATTATAGAACTTACCCAATGTTCAATGAGAGATCTGATATTTCCTGCATCATGTTCGATGGCAACTCTCCAAACGCAGACGATGAAGATCCACGCTCTTCCATAATGTTGTTGAGTACTCGCCCACCTCGCTCGATCCATGACCCTTGGAATCAGCCACAGATGCTCCACCACCGGCAACAGCATCTTTTGAACAGCAATTACGCACAACATCAGCCTATACACCATCAACAAATCCATCACCCAGCGCCCCATTCAGAACGTGGTATTGCTAATTTTGTGTCAAAGCTTTATCAGTATGTGTCGTTTGTTGCCCCCCCCCTTTTTTTTTCTATTTCCCCTTGTTTTTAATATTTTCATAATATCATTGCAATTTTAACTTATCCATCTTAGATGTCTTCAATCTGTAGATAACAACCCAAAATATGCAAGGTGGTGCCAACATGAAGGGAAAGACATGTTTATTATAGACTGTATACCAGGTAAATCATATCTACATGTTTTGCTGTATTTTTTTTTTTTTTTTTTTTAACGGCAGTATGCATCTAGAATTCACTCAGTTTGTTTTACCGCGTTATTTCAAGCATTGTAAATTTCCATCGTTTGTACGCCAACTTAATGTAGGTACTTGGTAGTCTATGAAGAAGGCACATCTAATGCTCCCTAACTCCCCCCCCCCCAACATAGATCTACGGATTCCAAAGAGATACAGATGCAAGAAAGTCTAAAGATACAAAAGATAAGGAATCCTGCCGATGGTATCACCCATGCTTCAGACCTGATCGTGGCGATTTATTTCATTTAATTCGAAGAAAAGCAACTCGTTATTCCAGAAAAAGAAAGACAAAGGCTTCCAACGACGACGACCCTGAAACTATCCTTAACTTGGGTTCAGCTGATGAATCGGAACTCGATGAAGAAAACCAAGAAAACATGATCCTAATAGTGAGTAACGATGAGCACGATGGTCGTCGTTCATCTTCGGCCTCGTCCGCAACTCAATCCATGCAACCTATTGATTATGATTCAACATCATCACAATTACAACTAGGATTCCAAGAGCCGGTTACCGTGACAACAACAACTACGACGACGACAACATCAACTAATTCACCAAGAATACTGAATCCTAAAGCTATTCCCTTGACTGTGGACACAAATATTAATATGCCTGCAACCAATGATTATCATGCCATGGCTACTCCGACATTGGTCCACAGTAGTATTAATACTCACATGTTGCAACGAGATGATCTCCCACCATCGGATAATGCCGATGACAGGATAATAGATAATGGCTTAGTAGTCAACATGCAGCAAAAGCAGCAGCAGCTGCAACATCAACAGCATTTTGAACAACAACAAAAACTTCACCAACCCTTGTTGCGCGGCCAGGAACTCCGATTACAGTTATACCACATGAAACAACACTATGAAAAGATGCATGCTTATTTTAAAGAACAGTTGAGCACTGCTCAGATTCAAATCGATGAACAACAAATACGTATCCAACATTTAGAAGGTGCGCTAGGCATTACAAAACAATCTGTGAAACAAAGCACAATCCAAGAGCCAGCAGCAGCAGGTGGTTACATGAGTACGGTGTGTACCACTATGCCCAGCTTATCTTCCTCTCCTTTTAATAACGCCAACTACAGCATCCAACCGCAACGACAGTTGAATCAAAGTTCGCCTGTAAATACACCTCGTCTTGTTCCAACCAATCATCGCGCGATGTATCAAATGCAAAGCAACAACATCACAACGAACGGCTCTGCAGTTGCTACAACCCCAAGACCTAATAACTTTTTTTTTCATGGAAACCCAGCCTCATCTTCTCCGTCCACACTAACAACAGGCATTGCAACCAACAATAACGATGTAGATAATCCCAATAACCCCAAGATGATTGCGCAAATTAAAAATGAGATTTTATCTTCACCATCAACACCGTCAACATCATCTAATAATTGGCTCCCATATCATCGCGATTCCTTATCAAGTGTAGCCATCGATTCGCCGAATAGTAACAGCAACAATGGAATGCTTGTTACTGCCGGCAGTGACGCGAATCAATCAACTAATATAGGAGCTGATAACGCGCAGCTAAAGTCAACATTACCCTCATCAACCTCATTGTCAATTTTACCATTGAATGTGCATAGCAGCGCTATTAGCAATAGTAACAGTAACAGCGATAGCAATGATCATCACAATTCCAGCAAGATAGACTTGATGGGTCACATGAATTTTAATACCTTCATCTAAAGTCGTATTCCGTCGTATGTTTTTATATTTTTCTTGATTTTAATGATACCGTTTATCAATCTCCTCCTTTCTCCATATATACATATACACACACTCACAAAGATATCACATACACAATATATATTTTATATTCACTTTTATATACATATACATGTATATATGCGTCTACAATTTTTTTTAAAAAAAAGAAGAAAAAAAAAACGAGAGTTTTTATATCAGAATAAACAACGCTCCTTTCACATATGCGCAGAAAATTGGTTAGAAAGACACTGCATTGATCTTTCACACGACTTTTAAGATCCCTATTCGCAGATTTACTAAAATCACAATGCTATAGTCTAAATGATTTATTGAAGAAAACCAGATGTGCCGTATTGTTTGTTTTTATCATAGCGACAACAAATGATTATTGTATCGTACATGCATGTTGACCTGCTAAAACGCGTTCATTCCGTTTTTTAGCCTACATGAGAAAAAAAATAAAAGAAATGCTGGTGTATATTATAAAAATGTTCAGATTTAATATATACCGCTACATATGGTGTTGCAGACATATGCATCTGGTCCAATGGAATGGAGATTCAGATTGATTAAAAAAAACTTCCTTTTTTCCATTGTAATGTGCGCACACATGTACAATGTGCATGTATGAATATATCACTAAATTGAAACCCGCGTTGTTTCTATATACTTATCACCAAGGAGAGCTATCACATATCCTTGGGCGAGTTGAAGAACGAGTATCATTTCTTTTTATAGTTTTGTATGTTAAGAAAATAAAAATGTTTGTCACTTACTTTCCTCCCATGCTAAGATTCATTCAAATATTCAACATTTACATATGCATTAAGAACTTTCCAATGATATACAAAGTGCGACTACATGAACGAGTTAAAAATGTTGTATCCCTCGTTTACACGCATAAACATACATGGCAAATGTTAAATCAGCAGCATGAAAAAAACTCGCAGCATTTATGGTTCTGATTTACTAGCATAAACACATATTTACACAAGCCTTTCAAACTATATATTATAGTTAATACCAGTCTCCTTTTATTCTCTTCTCCTTCTAGAATAGAATGAATATTTTTATGCTTTTTGTACAGCTTTGATCTATATTTTCATCAAGTCTGCAGCATACATAAAAAAACAGAGATTGTCGAAATTGAAATGCAGCGCCCATGGCAAAAAACCAAACTCAGAGAATGGTTGCCATGGACAACTCACTTGTATACATGTCAATTGCAAGGGGCTATTTAATCAGAGAATGAATTAAATGCAGAAATCCCGTAATAGTATCGACTTTGCTTCCTGATTACCAGGTTTATTTAGCACTAACTGTATATAAATACTTGACACAGAAAAGAAGAAGGAGTTAGAGATGATTTGATCTTTAAACATGTTTGAAGTTAACATATCTTCTCATATCTGGAATCCCAAGGAGAAAACTTCTCATTGTACCATTTTCCTTTTTTTTAATTTTTTGCTATTATTACATATTTAAATGGCACTTTTTTAATATGCAAAATGTCAACTATTTTTAATTGACATTGTTTGTTTGCAAGTAATAAAAAGATACACGTTACGTAGATGAAAGAGCTGTTTAACTTGGACGATTTTTTTTAACAGCTAGGCAAATAATATTTGCTCATAAATAGCATGTAGAAGCGGTGTTTTTTAATGGGATCAGAGCCATTGTTGAATTAACTTTTTTGTATATTTTCTTCTCGTTTCTTATCTTGAGTGGTCTCTTCTTCCTCTTTTTCATCACTTTTTTTTTAAAACTAATAAAGCAGATGACTATTGTTGATACAGATATCATTTCAGTAGCTTCAGTAGTGGATGATAAAAAGTCAATGAATATCGACTTGTCAGAATCATTATTTGGTAAACCTGCATGTTATTGTGAATGTGAGTAGATGCCTAACATAATAAACCAGATTATGACATGCTTTTGAAAGATGTCGATGCAGGCAACGATTCAAGCAAAGAAAATGAAGAGTTTTTTCAAGGCCTGTTTAGCAATGAAAACCATGATATTAATGGTATTAGCAACCCATCTTCTTTAGCCTCTGCTTCTCCTCAACATCATCCTAATTCACATTGCCCAAAAGTAATACAATGGGGACCTCAAGATGGAAATGAATCTTCTAGCATTATTTCAATAGTCCTACAACATCATGAAGAGGTTTCACCAATGAAGATTGTCTTTGGCACAATGACAGTTGAAACAGCTCAGCAACAACAAGTTTTGATAAGCAGTAGTAATGATTGCAACGTAGTTTGGATTACTTTGGCAGCTTCTGTGCCTCCGTTGAAAGAAATTCATTCTGAATCAAATGAAGTCAAGATTTCTATTTGTTTATTTGATCGTAATAATCCTGACCTTGCTATAGATACAATGGATATAGGCCAGTTTACATATATTAAAGGTAATTTCAAAATGACCTTTGTTTGTTAAAACCCTTTTTTTTTTTTTTTTTTTTTTTTTTTTTTTTTTTT
>MU619427.1:14452-37260 GCA_025201805.1 Parasitella parasitica | reverse complement strand
AGATGAGTTGCCTTTTTGAGAAATTGTATATCGTGAGTTGACATCAGAAATAATACGCATGTACGAGAATATCAGTCAGGAAGATGTTTAGTGGACTCGTGCCGGAGGCAGTGCTCCAGCACAATGCGAACAAGAAGCGGGTCTTCCGACCAACAGTGCCGGTCCGGCGATTTAAGAAGAGGCAGAGGCTTCAAACGATGGTGACGTAGTCTGGGTCACCCTAGCATATGCATTATAAATAGTATTCGCTTAAAATCAATAAAGCTCTTCACCTTTGTCTTTACTTAATAAATAGTTAATTATATCCTATTAATATTTATTAGAAACGTGACAGATCATGTCCTCCTTGATGGTCTAGTGGCTAGGATTCGACGCTCTCACCGTCGCGGCCGGGGTTCAATTCCCCGTCAGGGAACTTTTTTAAAAATTGCAATGTGTAATCTTTTTTGTGTCTGTTGCTCACAGACTTTGTGTGTAACCTTTTAATTAGTATAAATATTAAGTGTATCTTAAAATAGTAAAGGTGTCTTTTATCTCATATATAACATTTTACATACTTCCCTATAAATCTGCTCTAGAACATATATATATCTGCACACGACATTAGTAACAAATGTCTGATTGATATTGTTCGTACATAAGTTTTGACACTCTACAACTCCAAAACAATATAAATAGTAGATCATAAATGTCAAATTGAATAAACCTCATCTTTTAACTGATACATATATTTGCTTTATTGAATTAACAATTATCACAACAATATACAAAATAACAAGAACACAGCAAAATAAACACAATCCAGCGAGGAATAGAGTGTATAAATGCTTTGTTTGGTTTTGTAATTCCCATTCACGTTCCGAATTTTTGAGAAGTCGACGTTAAATCAAGTATATCTCATTTTCAAAAACTAATTAAAAATATATAGAAGCTTTAGAAAGCTATAAAAAAATATGTGCGTATGCAACAAAGCGTGAAATAAATGGTCATGTATTTTGATTTGAAATAAGAGCTCTTTCAACAGAGTAAATCATGTTGAAAGTCGGACGAAATAGCTTGAATCAACTAAATTAGGAGATTCGAAATCCAAAAAAGGCGATTTTTTAAGCTGTACACTCCGTTCTAATTAATAATATGTTAATATGTAAAGGATATCTTTTATTCCATGTAAACATTGATGATGTATCAATTCTTCGGTGAGAGCCCGTAGGGCGACACCGTCATCGAGCGTAGCGAGATAACAAGGCTAGTGAACTTATACTGAAGAGTAAAACATCAGATCATAAAATAACATGACATGATATTGGCGATAGATACAATCCACCCTATTTCCCGGGCCTCATCACTAAAAACTTTATCCTCACATCGCTCGCTTCATTTCATAGAAAGTATATAAACCCTCTATTTTGAATATAATAAAGGGATCATTACTTGATTAATTTTTATTAAATTTTCTGGTAAATCAGTTACGAGTTACATTTTACGGTCGCAAAGTGCAAAGTAAGTGACTTGAGAGACCATAAAATCTCTAAACAATTAGTAAATTATTCAAGTTTTATAATTGTTGGATATAAAAGATAATAGAACCAAAGGTTATCGAGATACGGAAACTTGAAATACTTTATTTAAGATCGAAATTGCATCTGCTATTTATATCTTTTACAACTACATAAATTTATGGTGATTTATTTAGACTACTAATTGACAAGACTAATTCACAGTAACAATCTACTCGACAGGGTATGATGTAAGGTTATATAAGAAGGACTAAACGTTGATCTGACAGTGCCTTAACCTTTATCCTGATGCTCAGATCTGTATTACTTACAGGACTAGCCTTCTTGATTTGAAACAGAGACTTTATTCTCAAGTTTACACAAGCGTATTAAATCACATCAGTGGGCAATTATCAATCGAAGTAAACCGCCATGATCTGCTTTCTATAATTATGGGTAGATCGCTTAGTATTAGAAGAAGGTTCTTGTGATTGGTTGAACAACAGATAAAGCAGATGTTTAGCTGCTGGTTTCTGGAGGAATCTAATCAAAGCACGCCAACTTAACTCTTCCATCATCAGCTTTTGAACCCTGGCTTATACATCATATGGGGCTCTCTTGTTTCTCTTTAAGATTTTTAAACATTCAAAATAGCGCTCGAACTGTGCAAAAGGCCATCCTATGAGAGTATGTTTGGTAAAATACTTGAGGTATCTGCCGTGACCTTTCTAGCTATGAAGATACTTTTCTACATCCATTCTTTTGACTTGGATATAAAAACATTCAGACATCATGAGTGAAATTGTAATTGTATATGATTAATACCTATAACTTGCTGTAAGAGATTTGTTATCGGTATCAATGTCAGGATTTCCGCAATGGGATGATTGACTCATACTATGGGGCAAGGTTGGTGTTACGAATTATAGACAGGGTGTATATAAGTTGTACCTAATAAGTGTACTGGGGCTATGAGGGCAATGGGAAGATGAACAGATATAAACACTGATTTTCATCTATATTTGGTACTAGCGTATTTGATTGTTTTTAGTAATCTGTAATCAGACTTCACATAAGCAGCCGACAAACTGCTCATCAAGAATCTGTAAATCAGATAAATCCATCTGATCTGGTCATTGTATCTAAATGAGTTGGACAATTTCTAAAAGGGTTGACATTTAAATGCCGATCACTCAATAACCGCTTGAAAACTACCCTATTATGAGCTTAATACGCACAACTAACCTTTTTAGCAGATGATCATGAGCACATTATAAAGAATGCTTTTCAGACAATACATTATAAATAAATCAGATCTCACCTCAGAAATCAAGTTCAAACTCACTTTCAATTCGCATTTGTGTCAAAACGTCTAAAATATACATCACCAAATTCAACACATTCCTAACGAACCAAGCTATAGAAAAAGGGGTCCAACAAGTTCCCTGGTTCTAAAGAATATTCATTAAGGTGGTAGCTTCAAATATAATTGCTTTCTATACATCTGAAGCTAAAAAATCGACATAATACCATCGTTTTCTTAGATGATATGAAATTAGAGTGTACTCGACCGCATCTTGAACTTTACTGCCAAATTCTGAATGTGAAGACGGTAGGAGTAAATAAAGCTTTGGTCCCGCTCGACGTAAAGTCAGAGACGAGGTGAAGTGGCATTGTTATGAGAAGTGTATGCATTCCTAGTGTCTTTCGCAATTTCGCTTGAAGAAGCCATCAACATGGTGACATTAGTGACCCTTTTTTTTTTTCTCTCTTGAAACGTCAAATCTGAATCAGAAACCACTAATGATTTCTCCCCACTCCCCCCCCCCCTGAATCTCAGAGTTTTGCATGAAACCAAAGAAATTTCAAAATTCAGACAGCGGGCCACATGGCTAATAAGGAGAGGTTGATGCCATCTAATTCAGTCCAAGGGCCTATTTTAAATTTTGGGATCTACATTTACATATTTAAGGGGTAAAAATCTTCCAAATACCATGGGTATAGGACTTTGCCAAGAAAATTTTGATATACTTTACTTGCTGATGCTAAATTTATTTATGCAAGGAGGAGTGTTTTGGCTGCGTATCGTGATCAATCAATATGGCACGATAACAGTCAAAGTGATTGTGTAAATATGAATGGCTAATATAGATACAAATAATGCAAAATATAGTTGAATAGAAAAAAAAAAAAAAATGGCTAGTACACTGATCCGCCAATAGCAGTGGGCATAAAGCTTAGTTCCAGACAAGCCAGCTGATTCATAGTTAAACTTGTATGGTAGTAGCAAATCTTTTGAAACGGCAATACAACCATAGGAACTTGGCCACCATTGAAATGTGAATCTGTTAATTGCAAAACGCCATTCGGACAACTCACGTGTTCAAGGATCTTTCTTTGATTTTCATCATCAAATCTGTACCAGGCTTGAGTCATGGGGGCTCGAAAGGCCCAGAATCCATGGGGTAGAATTTGATGTTGAGATGAAACTGTGTTGTTAGATGATGAAATATTCGAATTACTAAGTGTATCTGGTGTCAGCGCAGGCGTAGGAGGTGTACTCGTGCTTTTAGTTGGTTTTACAGACTGTTGCGCTTCTATCCTCTTTGCTGTCGTCGTAACAGTGGTACTTTTTTTGAATAAGAAAGATAATGGCCAGCGTTTCTTCTTTGTTGTTGGTTTTTGCGACGAAGACGGAGCTAATTGATCCTTGGTATCATCTACTGCGGGCTCTACTACAGTCGATGCATTTGAATCAGTCATTTTCAATGACTCCATGATGTGTGATAAGTCCTGCTCGTTTTTGGGTGATGCTTCGGCTTCTTCTGGTTGCTCCGGTTGGAATGTCTGTTGCTCTTCGACTTGGTTATTTTCATCTGGGTAGAAAATACGACTCTTTCTTTCATTGATGGCTGCATTTTTAGCTGCAAGCAGTTCTAGCTCATTCATCGGCTCGCCATCAATGTCAGTGTAGCTATCAAGATCAATGACGACCTCGGCGTCCTGCTGGTGATCATGATTTGGCTGTGCATTGTTGCTGCTGCTGCTATTACGACGCCGACGTTCATAATGGTGTGGCACGTGTTGTCCCTGATCTTCGTAATACCAGTTATAGTCCTGCTCAGGAAGAGATTAGTACTGCAGCGACACATTGCTAAATTGAAAGAATTTTTACCTGGCCGTTTCCCACCGAGAGGTCTTTATACTCTCTTTGGAGATTGCCGGTAGATGAAGATCGTGCTAATTTATGTCGACGACTGCTACTTTTGCGCTTTGGCAAAGATTGGTGGTAGTCAGGGTGGAATCGACTGTGGTTGCGGTGCTGATGTTGGTCGTAGTAGTACTGATCATGAAATGTGGAGGAAGGAGCGTGAGGAGGTGCTCTTGGAGGAAGTGTATAATAATGATACTCGTTCTCTAGTAAATGCTGTTGAAGTTGCCAAGGAGGAAGATGATGAGGATAATAATTATCAATATATCTGAATGACATTTTCTGAAGTGGGATGCTTTAGGAGTAAAAAAGGGAAAAATATGAAAAATATTTTTCACTGGGGTGTATAGGGGGGGATGATAGTTGGCACAATTGTTTTGTGGCGGTTGTGAACCATTATTTTCTTCTTTGTTTTATACAGCTAAAACGTTTACTTGTAAGGATCAGATCGATTTCATTGGTTGATCAGTCTTTTAAAAATCAGAACTGGTTTCTTTGTATTTGGGAAATCGAGTTTAATGCTAGCTGGATTTGACAACATGCTCTATTCAAGCAAGTTGAAACGCTCATTTTCTAGAATCTCTATTACGGCTGACTTTTGTAATATCGCCCTTCAAACTAGTATCATCTAGACCAAATGAAAACAAACAATTAGCTTCAAAAATAACACTTATTGTACTTGAGTAAATTTAATGATAACGCCGATGTCAACACAAACAAAGCCTTTTGCAGAGGCGTAGTATATATTTACAAATTATAGTCGTAAAGCTTATCAAGTTCCACAGGAATTTGTAAAAAGACCTCATCTACCCCAACAGTCCACAAAAAAAAATAAAAAAATAAGCAAAGTTCCTTATCGCTTTAATATTTGCAAAATGTTGGAAATAACAGTTTAAAGTCGATAGGTTGTAACCGATATGTTTGAAAACTAGCTTGTTCAAGCGGAGCTGATTTTTAAAATTGTTGCACACTCCATCACAATGTGCCTTCAGGGCACCATTGCAACCATCCAGGATCAGGAATTATTACATTGTCTTTTAGCTAACTCGATATCGTTCATCAGAAAAATTAAACAATAATGAGGTTTAAGAAAAATTTAGAGGAGTATTAATTAAGTGTTCAAAAGAAACCAGTAAAATTATTAGTTTCTGTGGAGAATTGTTCAGGGCAGCTTAGAAACAAGCATTGCTCTCCCTGGCCCATTGTTAATTTCATCATCACAGATATTGACTTGACAGGGATCAACATGTAAAGAAGTTTCAGGTTGCACAGCTCATGTAAATGTTTAACATGTTGAAAATGACTGATCTTCGACAAGCCATCCTGATTTGGAGAAACACTACTACCATTTCTATGCAATTCTACCGTACAGGGTCTTCAACGGCACAATTTACTCATAATTGGATTAACATGTATTTCTCTAGTTGCGCGATTCGGGAGCAAAAGAATAAGTTCGGTTCTAAGCAAAGAGCAGAGACACTCGATTGCTTGAAAATGATACGTTTACAGACGCTAAAAATCATTTTTTTTGCTCTTTGACGGGCAAGTTTTTTACAAAATTTCCCAATCATCACGTCCAACACTTTCTCGAAAATGTCAAAGATGCTCGACTACTATCATTATGTTTCAACAATTTGATTATTCATAGTTTGAAACGTATATTTGGACTGTTAACTTTGATTGGTTTACATTTGTTTGAGTAGATTTGGAGAAAAAATATTCTCTCTTCACTCCTTGGTCCTTTTCTTATTCGTTTAATATATTCTATCCTGGAAGAACGTATTAAATAGCATAAACAACAAGGTAAAACTCCAGTGGAACCGGTTATCGAGCTATAGAAAAATTTAAAAAAAACGGAAGGGAGGTTTATCGCACAAACATCCCCCCAAACAAGGAAAAAAAAAAAAAAATAGTAGAGCGACCAAAGCAGATTAGAGAGAAAGAGAGGCTCCTTTTCTTCTTTTAATAGCGACAAAGAAATAGATCCCTTGCCTTGCGCAGTTTTTTTTGTATTGCCTTCAAGTAGTAAGTTTGTATGAACCGAAAATTACGCGTGTGTGTGTCTTAACATTGGTTTAGTCTTTTCCGAACATGGCGCATCAGGGACATCATTCACAACCACAGCCGCAACAACCACAGCAACCACAGCAACCAGGTGGTATTGTTATGGGTCAACAATTTCATTCTCAAGGATTAAGTATTGATCAGGACGATCTATTTTCTGATTATTTGGGAGCAAATGGCACAGCAGATTTCAATCAGCAGTTATTTGTAGACACCCAACCGGATGGCATAGATTTTACTCCCCAAAACACCAATTTCTATGGAAATAGCCCTCAGTATCCTAGTCATTTTATACCTCAATCTCAGCAACAGCCTTCCCAACAGCAACAACAATTTGTAAATTTGATGAATTTCTCGCAACCTCAGCAGGGAACATATCCTTATCATTCCGTCGCCGCCGCTGCTGCTGTTCAGCTTCAGGGCACTTTTGACGGGGTCCCAATCTCTGGCCCCAATCAACAACCTAGAATCTACAATATGGCCAATCAATTACAAAGTTTCTCGCCCACATATATGCATCAGCAGGCTCAAGTTTCTCCACACCAACCTCAAGCACAGCCTCAACCGCAATATAACAATAGTGTGCATCAAATAGATGCAAATGTTCAGTATCAAAAACAATTACAGCAGCAGCAGCAGCAGCAGCAGCAGCTACTGTTACAGAGACAGCAACAAATACAATTGCAACAACAACAGCAACAAAGACAAATACAGCAACAGCAACAGCAACAGCAGCAACAAATGCATCACTCCGGCCTACCACGTCAACAAGGACTACCACCGCCACAGCAGCAACAACAGCAACAACAGCAACAGCAACAACAACATCAGCAGCGCCAGCATCATGTCCAGCATCAAGTAAAGCAATCTCCTCAACAGTACCGTCATCAACAGCCTTACCAACAGCAGATTATGTTTCAACAGCAGCCTCAGCAACATTCCCCTATCCCCTCCTCTAAAGCGACTTCCTCCTCTGCTGGTGCCGCTTCCAAAAGGTCGAATAGGAACACCAAGAGAAAAGTCAAATACGAAGAATCGACTGATGATGAGGCAGATGATATTCTCGCAGCTGACGACGACATGGATGAGGTTGCAGAGCAATCTGATGATAGCGATTTCGATGTTAATCCAGCTTCGAAATCAAAAGCTGCGTCTGCATCTATTCCACCAGCTCAGATGGCAGAAGCACCGGCTGTTATGATTCCTATGGGTACAAAAATATTTGAGAAAATGCTGGATTACCGGTTGAATCCGTCAAGTGGGAGACCAGAGCTTTTAGTAAAATACAAGGTAAACCGAGACGACAAGTACATTATGGCAGCAATGTTTACAGTTTTTTTTTCTTTCTCTAGTACTCGAGTTATCGTCATGTTGAATGGGTGCCAAAAGAAAAAATCGAAGCAGAGCATTTGGGAAAACATCGCGTAAAGAAATTTCTCACTAAATGGGCTCAGGAGGGGCAGCGAGGAGAGGACTTTTCTGAATATTTAAAGGTGGATCGAGTCATTGATGAAGGAGAACTAGTCGATCCTGTGACAGGAGAGCCCAGTATCTATTATTTGGTAAAGTGGAGTGGCCAGTTTTATGATGCCAGCACCTGGGAAAGCGAAGATGATGTACAAAAGGTTTGTATTTATAGGGTAGCCATATAGAGATTTTGTTTGTGTGCTAAAAGCGAATACGTGCAGATGGACATGAGTAAGATTGCTGAATACCAACGAAATCGTATTATTCCCCAAGAAAAGCTGCCCAATCCGCCCAGACGCCCAGACTACACTCAATTTGTTAAATACCAAAGTGGTGCAAAGTATAAGTTTGGCAATGAACTGAGATCCTATCAGCTAGAAGGCCTCAACTGGATCCGATTCTGTTACTACAATTACCGCTCAAGTATCTTGGCTGATGAAATGGGTCTGGGTAAAACTGTGCAATCTGTAGCGTTCTTGAATGACCTTTACTATAATTTAAACGTGAGAGGCCCCTTTTTGATTGTCGCGCCATTATCTAGTAAGTGAAATTATACCAATAGTGGGCCATGCACTAATGCACGCATAGCTATACCTCACTGGGAAAGAGCTGTCAGAGCGTGGACTGATTTAAATGTGGTCGATTACCGTGGTAGCGTTCTATCTCGAAATTTGATTGTAGAAACCGAGTTTTACTACAAAGATGTTCAAAGCAAGCCAATTCCAAACAAGTATAAATTCGACGTTCTCATCACAACCTACGAAATGGCTTCTGTTGGTGCGCCTCACATCAAGGATGTTCCGTGGAAATGTGCCATATTTGACGAAGCCCATCGTTTGAAAAACAAGGTATGTGGTGTGTGCTTAGATCTTCACTGTTCGCAGCTAACATTGCCACACAGCAATCCAAAGTGGGAGAGATTTTAAAGACCTTTTCGATCGACCACAAGTTGCTGTTGACCGGAACACCACTGCAGAACAATTTGGACGAGCTTTACAGCCTTTTGAATTTCATGCAACCCGAAGTATTCAACAACGAAAAAGCATTCTTTGCAGAATATGGCAATTTACAAACTGCAGCTGAAGTAGAGAAACTTCAGGCTCTGTTGAAGCCGATCATGTTGCGTCGTTTTAAGGAAGATGTCGAGAAGAGCATCCCCGTCAAGGAAGAAACTGTAATTGAGGTTGAACTGACCAATCCTCAAAAGAAATGGTATCGTGCTATTCTTGAAAAGAATTTCAGCTTTCTTAAAAAGGGCGCTAGATGTAATGTATTCTAAAACAACTATGACCAAAAAAAAAAACTGGTAATTAACATTCGAAATAGCCAACAAAGAAATGCCACAGCTACGTAATATTATGATGCAGCTTCGAAAGTGCTGCATTCACCCTTACTTGCTTGACGGTGCAGAAGAGGTGATTGTAAGTGACAGCGGTGCCAGGAACGTACAAGACCAATTCAAGTGTCTTGTTGATTCCTCTGGTAAATTGGTCCTGATTGATAAACTGCTGCGCAAGCTATTCGAAGGAAACCACAAGGTATTGATTTTTTCTCAATTCACAAGGTAAGGTTTAGCTCAGCCCATAGAGGATCCCACTCTTAACCCTGATTTTAGCTGTTTGGATATCCTCTCTGATTATCTCCGTGGTCGCCAATATCCACACGAACGAATTGACGGCAGTATTCCGGGCGAACAAAGACAGGCCGCCATTGATCGATTCTCTACTCTGCCCATCGATCAATCATTTGTATTTCTATTGTGTACTCGGGCTGGTGGCGTTGGTATCAATCTAACTGCTGCAGATACTTGTATCATTTTTGACAGCGATTGGAACCCTCAAAATGATCTACAGGCACAGGCTCGATGTCACCGTATTGGACAGACAAAACCAGTGCAGGTGTATCGCTTGATTTGCCGCAACACCTATGAAAAGGACATGTTTGATCGTGCTGGTATGAAGCTGGGTCTTGATAAAGCGGTGATGCAGCGTATGAACAACAATGGAAGTAACAACACGCCCAGCCCTGATGAAGAATCGCCTAGTTTCTCCAAAAACGAGCTGAATCGAAAAGAAATCGAGGATTTGCTCAAGAAGGGCGCTTATGGGGCTGTTATGGACGATGAAGAGAGTAAGCAGTTTTGTGAGGAAGACATTGATCAAATCTTGGAAAGACGTACTACCGTAATTCGACACGAGGGCAATGAAAAAGGAAGCATTTTCTCCAAAGCCACCTTTTCCTCTTCTACAGGACAAAACGTTGAATTGGACGATCCTGATTTTTGGGAGAAGTGGGCTGCCAAAGCCAATCTGGATGTCAATGGTGTTCCAGACGAAAACGAGTTGATCGTCTATGAACCTCGTCGTCGTCGCCAAGTTCAAAGATTCGGTGCTCGTGCTGCTGATGGCGGCTACGAGTCAAATGACAACGCAGATGATTCTGATGCCTACGAAGAAGAGTCGGAAAAGAGCAGAAAGCGGGGCGATGCGATCCGTCCCTGGACGCTGTCAGAAAAGACCAAATATGAGCGAAAACTCATGATTTATGGCTATGGTCCTTGGAAGCAAATGCAAGTCCATTTTCCTCGGAGGACTGAGAAGGATTTGAAGGCTGCTACCAAGTGCTTGATGCGCAAAATAAAGCATGTTGTCGAGGGAAACACCGAGGAAGACCGCAAGTTGATACAAGATATTGAGTCGATTTTGGAGAGTGAGGCAGACGACGAGTCCAGCGATGACACTGTGCCTTATATTGGAGCCAACAAGAGACAGGTTGCAGAATTCAGGTCATTTTTGATTCAAGCGCCCCAAGACTACATTGAGCATATTGAGCGAAAAGGGCGCAACTTTTTACTCCGTATTCAGATGCTGCACATGGTGAGAGACCGCATCGTTCCAAAGGTATGGGAGGAAGCAAAGAAATTGCCTATTCCCAAAGTTACTGGCTCGTTGCCATGCGACTGGTGGGGCGAGTCGGAAGATCGTGATCTTTTACTGGGTATTTGCAAGCACGGCTACCAGCAATATTTGACTATGCGTAAAGATAAAGAGTTTTGCTTTTTTGGTAAAAAGTATGATGACAGTAAGGCCGGCACACTGCAGGAAGACGATGATGATTTAGACAAGCACCAAGATGACGGGTCAGACTTTGGAGGCTCGGATGATGCCACGGTTTACGTATGGCCCTCAAAAGCAGACATTGGTATGCGCCTTCGTCGTATCATTGCGGCCTTTTTGCGTGAGCAGGGCATTGAGAAAAGACGTCGCGCTCTTGCTGAAGGTACTGCTGGAAGATCACCTGCTAGCACTAGTAGACCATCTCGTCAGCGCTCACGAGCAAATGAGTCTGGCAACCGCTGGCAAAAGAAGAATCGAAGTGATTTTATGAGGACCATCCTATCGTTTGGTGTCGAGTCCGTTGCTGGAGATCCAAACATTCGGTGGGACAGGTTCAGAGAACTTTCAGGCCTGGATAAACGAACTGACGCCTCGTTGGACACGTACTACTACAAGTTTATCGCAGCATGCAAGGAGATTATGAAAAAGCAGCAGCAAAAGAAGGAGGAAGACGACCAAAAGAGCCGTGAATCAAGTGAAGAAGCTACCGCCACCGAAGAGCTAGAATTAGTCGACACCATCCCTTACGATAAAGCCAGACGTGCGCTGAAAAGAGTAGAGCAGATGAAAAAGATTCGTGAGTTGGTAGTTGTCGACCCAGAGTTTGAGAATTCGCTTCAAAGAGCTAGGAAGACATCGGGTTTGCCACCGTGAGTACTAGTGAAAAGCACAGCGAGTATACGAGGGTTATTAATCGCTGTATTTTAGATGGTGGGAAGTGCCACTGCATGACAGAGCCTTGTTACACGGCATCTGTAAACATGGCATTGGCCGACATGATTTGATGGTTACCGATGAGGATCTTCCGTTCCATCAGATAGCCAAAGACAGCACAGAGGGCGCTGACCCTACAAATTCCGAATCTGAATCTATCTCCAGCATCTTGAATCGCATTTCGTGGCCTAAAGAGCTGGTCATTGCACGACGCATTGATGCATTATGCGAGCTTATTCTCAAGCCTAAACCACAAAAACGACAGATCCGTAGCCGTAAAAGAAAATCACCTTCAACTAGCACTGAGGATCCTTCTTCTGTCACTTTGCAACTGGACACACCAGCCCAGACACAAACGCAGCCACAAACGCAGACGCAGACGCAGACGCAGACGCAGACGCAACCGTCTCATCCAAATGTGCCCAAGGCTGGAGGCAAAACCATTCCACCCGAAATCGCTGCAGCCATTGCGCCTCCGCCCCATGTGGCAAATCGCCAATACCTCAGCGATGTTGCCACGAGCAGCGACGACGATGAGTATGAGGACGAAGAGGACGAGGAAGAACAAGAGGAGGTTAGACAAAAACGCGCCCGCTACCAACTGTACCAACAGCAACAGCAACAGCAAGAAAAACAGCTGCAAGAACAGCGCACGCAGCAACAGATGCAACAGCAACGACAATTGCAACAACAGCAGCTGCACCACCAACAACAGCAACGACAACATGTGGCAAATAATCCCACGAAACCCCAAGGATTCAAATACCCCCCACATCATCAACAAGCTACCGCCTCGTCCTCGTCTGCTTATGGTTATACCAACAACACTAACAACAATAACAACACGGCTTCATCTACTCCTACTACCGCTATGACCACAACAGAAAGCACCCCGTCTAGCACTGTAGATGATGACGATGAGGACGACGATGAGATGGAAGATGGTGAGATTTCTGACTCTGAGGACGACAACAGTGTATCAAATGGTTCGCCTGCATTTGCATTTTAAATATTTACTCTCTCTCTCTCTTTCTTTCTCTCTCTCTCTCTCTTTCTTTCTCTCTCTCTCTTTCTTTCTCTCTCTCTCTTTCTCTCCCTCTATATATATATATATACAACCCGTTAAAATACATAAAGAATATCACAAGTAGAATTACCAAGATGCCATTATATTCGCACTGAATCTAGTGGCAATTTTACCCGCCTCATTTGTGCCTTCAAATGATTGTTCAGGGCAATTCATCATACGCAGTATCCATGAAAGAAATTTAGAGACATTTGCATCTACTATAACAGATTTTTATTATACGAGTATATAACCCGGTTATGCTTGGCCAAACTAATTTAATTGTAAAGCATTCGACTAAATATGCGCACGTTACATTTCAATTTGTTACAATAGCATTTGTTGCATCAATGGGTGAATTCTAATTGATAGACGAGGTTTAAAGTTCATCTTCCTCAGGAGCTTCTACCTGCAAATATTTCTCATATTGACGAGCCAAGTAAGCAGCGTACACCTATTGCATTTAAAGATAATCAGATCTCTGTTAAACCAGATCACCCTTGTATTTGAATTATATTACCATCTGAGCGAAACAAGTGCCCATGAATGCTCCAAATGCGACAAAGACATATTTACCATACTCTTCTTTCATGCTTTTTCTGAACGACTCCCAACTTGTGTTGCTCTCTGCAAGAACGGCACCTATATTCCGATAAGAACACCACAAAGACTGCATAACCACTAGAGGTGTGCATACTGATTCATAATAACAGTAGTACTTGTGGTAACGAATAAGCTTCTTTGATTTCTATCAGAGCTGAAATTTTAGTAAGGTGCTCAGTGATCCTGCAATATGACTATTACCTTGTAGCATCCCCACATCCCAACGGCGTTCATTGCAAGTGACACTACGAGCAGACTATCGACAGGGAATTGCACACCGGGAACACGAAAGTGGAAATACTTTGATACGTAATCATTTGATGAAGTAGCTGCGAATACTGTATTAGTATATACTTTTTTTTTAATGGATCGATAAATGGCGAGTTGGCTTACAAGTAGGAATGAGAGGAGTAAGAACCTTGAACAATCAATTAATACTGATGCGAAAATTGTACAGTAGAATATATATAGCCAACATACCATAGAACCAAATGCATTCAGGAACACTCCATCTCTCAACGAAAGGATGCCGTAGCTTTGATCGGCAATTTGCTTACTATTACTGCTATTATTGTCAGTTTTCATTGTTAAAAACAGAAAAAAAGAGAGATGCGTTTATTTATTTATATTGCTGCATTCGGGCTAATGTTTTCTATGAGTCAAAAATAATTGTTACATGAGCAAACTACATTTCGTGGCGTAGTAGAGATTGTAGTACATTACCTTCTTTACGATATTCGGCAATGCCGCAATTGGAGTAAAAAAAAACCCCCCTTCTGGTTCCAGCAACTAAGCATAGCAGCAAGCATCTATTATTGAAATGATCCGGCTTATACCAGGATAAGCTTCCGCAACATTTTTTTTTTTAAAAAGCTTGCTTATCGATTGAGCCACGTACCCTAAGAGTAAATAGTCATAATGAAGAGTTGGTTGCAATTTAAAGGATAATTGATATAAGAAATAAAAAAAACAAAAAAAAACAATAAACAAAATGGAAAACAGATAAAAGAATAAAGGACTACAGGAGGAAATGGCAATTATCTTCCTCGATGGTCTGACGAATATTGGATCTTGTCAAAGATAAATCTCATATGAGCAAGCCAGATTTGAGAGAGAAAGAGAGAGAAATGAGGAGAATTCTGTATGGAGTTATTCCTTCAAGTTGACAATACCAGATGTTGGAAAATCCAGAGACAGAGGTCCTTCTTTAAAGCTTCCGCAACATGCTGTCTCATTTCCGTTAGTCGCTCAAAAAAAGAGTATTCGTATTAGATGTTTGGGAAGGCGACACCTGAACACTTGTCATGCCCACCAAGAATAGTCATTCGCACGACTTTATCAAGTAAATAAGCTGTTAATGGCTATCGCGAGCATTAGTGGTTCTTTTCGAGAACTCTCAGAGAGGAATCTTTCTTCAATAAAAGAAGAGATTAATTCTATTATTAACGCTTATACGATGGTTTTCTTTGTAGTAATAAATTCTAGCAGGATGTATCCTTTAAAAGATTTGGACTTATACATTAAAGTAAAAAAAAAAAAGATGGTAGACATTGAGTTAAAGGTACAGTATCAACAATTTCAAAGATAAAATCGAAGCCAAAGCTTAGATAAAAATTTTGAGTTCGGGAAAGAGAAAGCTTAAGTTGTTTATTCATAATCATTTTCTAGGGCATATTGTAAGATCTCTATAAATTTGAATAAGAACATATAAAAAAGGAGTGTGAGGGGGTCTTCATAGCAATTTTCTTGAGCTGATTGTAACAGTGGGTTATTCAAATGACCAGTGGCCATAGTAACCTTCCGTGTTGCTGTAACTTTCTACGGAAGATGCACTCGTAAAACAATGATCATTGCCCATTCTAAGATGGACCTTTATTGTAGCAAGGATGAGTGGTTCTTTTCTTGTCTTGAAGACTTGTCTAATTTTTTCGAAAATAGTGTACTCTCGTTTTTTCTCTTTATAGACAATATCGAGGCACTTGAGACTAAATGGTCTTAACACCTTTTCAAAGACTTGTTTAACAAGATCTTCTCCGTAAATACTGGATTCTAAAAAGTCCAATCCGACAAGCTGAAGCTTTGAACCATTATGCTCTACCTCCAATGTCCAATTATCAGTTATTTCCAGGCGAATTGACGTCTTTCCCTCGTATCTGTTTACATTTGTGCCTATAATTTTTTTTAGAAAATTGGCATAGTTTTCGAGTTGAATCGAGTAATCTTCATGCTTAGGGCTAGTAATTGTGATTTGGTAATCTTGAAGACCCTGGCAAACATCTGTCAACTGATTCCACCAAAGAGTTGATTCGTATTCTGTTTGTGTTTGTTTTATCTTATAATCCAAATTCAAAGCTTCCAATGCTGGAAAGTTATTTTTGAAAGACTGGATGAAAGAAGCGGGACATTCATCTGATATAACAGCTTCAAGCACCTTTAGGGTGTTGTCTGACTTCGTTTCATTGTTGGCGGAATCAACTAAAAGATTACGATAAAGCATGCTCGATGAGTCTTCTTCTAATAAAGCTCCTTTTGATTGCTACGACTTACTAGTGCAAAGGTTCATTGTTGGATATAATTAATAATAATAATAAAAATTATTCCAGAAACGCTTCAAAGCTCGTATATTTATACATAACATCACTGATTGGGCTCATTCACTTTATATATTTAAAAGTTCAATACGTGCTAATCTTGGTTAATTAATACACGCACCATTGGTACCCTGTGATATGTTGATCATTCACTTTCAAATTGCACATGATGTATTATGTGGGTAATGAGTTCATTCGCTATGATATCGTAAATGATTTCATTGAATATGGCGTTTTATCCGGGTATGAACTCATTCACTATTGTGTATTTATAAACGAGGCTTTTGCTCTGGAAGGGCGTCTTGTGATCTTTTGGCACAGGATATCGTAGGAGAAATCAAAACGCCATACTGCTCATAGTTGTCCTTCAGCAATTGTATTGGGTTTTCTTAGACCTGTTGTTTGTCTTTTATCCTGTCTAGGCAGAATTGCAAGCATCTAACAATGGTGGTGTATCTGCGGCCGTGTCTGGTAGGATAACCCGTGTCCCCATTACCTTGCAAGTCCCATGGATGTCACTTATAAAGGGATCTACGTCTGATGTTGCAGTTCAGTTGTGGCTATAGAAACCCAACCAAAGGTTTAATTACAATAGACACTGCAGCAAATCGTATATGCGTCTTAGCTTTTCGAGAAACGGTGTCGCCTTGCGGCTTCATCGTATCAAGAAATATGTGTATGTGTGTGTGTGTGTTTTAGTTCTATTGTTTGGACCTTCGCCTTGCAATAGTAAAAAACTAGTAGATTGATACAATGAGTAGCTTAGTGAATAATTTTAATGTTTTGTTTTTTATCACGTTTTCCGTAATGACTTTTCTCATTAGAAACTTGCTATTGAGATTAATAAAGAGTTTGGATGCTCATCGCAGGTCTTTTGAGTCCATATCTTGTTCTGACTGCATACTTTATTACTCAATAAATTATTTTAGGTAGATCTACTATACACAAGTATTGAGCAATCCTTGCCAATATCTTCTGTGTGGGTATGGATATGTCAGTACTTGGATCTGCAAATCAGAATTCACATCAAAGATCCGCACGTTGTATATAACCATCCAAATTACAATGTCAAACTTTTCCACGAATTATAGACTTTATTCGATACTGCTACAACCTTAGACATCACTGGTAGTTGGTACCAACAAGTAAAAATAAATTGGATGTGTGTGATGTGCAATTACCCCTAGATAGACGTCTACGAGATAGCAAGAGACTTTGTCGCTGATTTTTCTAAATTCATAAATTGTAATATGCCAATATGTCTATTTAGGTAGCCATATAAAACCACAGTGGTTGGCATTGGTATCTAACAAAAAATCCATCGGGTTACTTTTCACATGTGAAAATAATCCCTTTTCTTGTGTTACGGAGCACAATTCCTATCTTTAGAATGCCTAAATGGAAACCTTAAAACTTGTGAAAAAGAAGGGGAAGGAGCATCGAAACGGCTGTGTGTTTTACGCTGGTCAGTGCACAAGTGCCATAGCAATATGGTTTCTGATGCAACCATTCCATTAGAAAAACAGGCTTGCAAAAATTAATTACAATAAAAAACACGATCGAATTATTTAATGTATACACAAGTTAGAGACAAGAAAAAAAAAAAAAAAAGAGTAGTAAATGTGCGTATAAGGGTTTTAGGTATTAATTAAAGGCTCTACCATTAGATAAAGTAGCATACATGGCTTCAATTTGGGATTGATAAACCTTCTTTGCACTTTCACGTTTCAATTTGAATGTGGGTGTCAAGAGATCATTATCAATAGTGAATTCGTCAAAGGTCAAATGAATGTCTCTGATTTGTTCAAAGCCCTTGAGGTCATTTTGCTTGCCATAAGCATTCAAAACCTTGAGGACATCTTTCTTCACTTCTTCATTTTCGAGTGCTTCAGAAGCGGGTACGGAAGCATGGTTTTTAGCCAACCATGCAGAGAAGGAATCTTTGTCGGGAACAATAACGCCGACTAAAGAAGCTTGCATAGAGTCACCGTAAACATATGCTTGAGCAACGAGTTCATGCTTTTGATAGACACCCTCAATCTTTTCAGGGGCGATATATTCACCCTACGTACGTACAATAGGTGAGTTTCTGATGACTGGAAGACAACACAAATAAACGTCTACTAACCTGAGACAATTTGAAAATGTTCTTCAAACGATCAATGATAACAATACGGCTTGCAGAATCAAATAAACCAATATCACCAGTATGCAGCCACCCATCTTGATCGATTGTCTCTGCTGTCTTTTCAGGAGCTTTGTAGTATTCGCGCATAAGTGAGTGACCACGAATACAAATCTCACCACGAGGGTAAGGTTTATCTGTAGCATGGTACTCCATGTCAGGAACATCAACAAGCTTGATTTCGGAACATGGGAAGGGCACACCGACAACACCAGAAGTATTGTCGTCAGAAATAGTCTAGTTGTTTGTCAATAACACCCTCTTTGCCTTTCTCTGACTGCATAACTTACCAAACAGCCAGCACAGAAATTCTCGGTTTGTCCATAGCCTTCGAACACCTTTGCTGAGAAACAGATACGCATGAAATCCATCACGTCGGGTGCGACAGGTGCAGATCCACTAAGGATAAAACGAATACGGCCACCTAGTTTTTGACGGATCTAATGAGGGTATGAGACATTGACAGCAAATATAATGTTAAACAAACTTACACCGCCAAAGACAAGGCGATCCCAAAGCCAATGGTTTACAGACTTGCTGAGGTTGTCCTTCTTTGCTTGGAAGGCCATGTTGAAGAGCTTGGCAGAGACACCACCCTTCGCCTTGACGCCAGCCAAAACTTTATCGTAGATACGGTTGAAAAGTCTAGGGACAGAGCAGAACACTGTGGGTTTCAGTTCAGCAATGTCGTCCAACAATTTAAGAGTGTCGCCCTAATGTGGACACGGATGTCGTTATATGAGTACAATTGTTTGTGGATTATGCACATTTGTTTTTTGTTTTTTCGTGTACCTGGTAGTAACCGAGAGCCGCGCCCTTGAATAAATGAATACCTTGAGCAGCTCGCTCAAAGACATGAGCAAGAGGAAGGTAGGAGATGTAAACGTCTTCTTTGGTGATCAAAGCAAATGTCCCTTTGTCACCCACAGCAGAAATACCAGTGATGGCTGCCACGCTTGCAGCTTGAGTCAATACGACACCCTTGGGAACACCTGTGGTACCACTATTTGATATCCAGGTTAGACAAAATCATTTGGATACAAACACAAGCACATTGATTGTTTCCTATGATTCCCTGAATCCTCCAGGCCCCCCCCCCTTCTCCCTCCTGTTGCTTCCCCTTCGCCCTTTCCCCCCCCCCTTTTTTTTTTTTGTTTTTTTTTTGTTTGATGGATTTACCTGGTATAACAGATTGTTGCAATATCGTCTGCTTTTGCTACTTCAGTTTCATCAGTAATAGGAGCACCCAGTGCTTCTACTTCTTTGAAGGTATAAACAGATAATCCGGCAGCTTCTGCAGCTTGCTTGGATGCAGCTTCAATAGTATCATCCATAACAATAACGGTTTTAATGGAGGTAAGCTGGCCTTTAAGCTTTGTGATATTATCAAGCTTATCGGCGCTCAAAACAATGTACTCCATATCCACTTGGTTGACAATGTATTCCATAGCTTCGGCACCTAAAGTGTCGTAAAGCGCGACGATAATGAAAGCCTGTCTGTACGCACTCAGTTCTGTCATGGTCTGCTTGGATGATTAGTCTCATGATTGCACCCACGGTCGAAAAAACTTACCCACTCGGGTCTGTTTACAGCGTAGACACCAATGGCTTGCTGGCGTTTCAAACCAAGTTGAATCAAGCCTTTGCTGTAGTTCTCGATGCGCTTGTAGACCTCGGGATGACTCTGCCAAACATACTCTTTGGCAACGCCGTCTTCGATGCGACGAGTGCCCATAAAAGGTCGATCTGTAGGATAGCTGTTAGCATGAATTGGTCGAAATTAAGCACAGGTACGGATACCCACCTCCGGCCAGATTGTAGCCATGAAGATACATGTCCCAGAGAGTGTAGACGTTTTCGGGATGGTCAATCATCTTGTCTGCGAATTTGAAATGACGGTAGGGCACTGTTTCGCCATCTTTGGCAACAGCGCCAGGCACTGGAATAGAATAAGGAGGTTGGAACGCAGGAGCCATTGTAAGATCAATATTTTGAGAATAAGAAAGAAAAAAAGAGTAAAAGATGAGGGGGGGAAATGGTAGTTTATTTGAGAGACTGGATACAAAAAAGTGACCTTTGTTTGCATATTAAGGTTTGGGGGATGCCGCCCACTCTGCTACATGAAAAAGAAGGAGTAGTACAAGGAAGGTGTTTGGTTGTACCTATCTTTTGAAGCGTAGCTTTCCATCCTGTGTCAACTCTGGCACAATGCCCATTTTCCTGAGCTCGTCCGTCTCTATTACCTGCTCAGGACGCAGCTCCTCGATCAGCTTTTGGTTCTCTGGATTGTGCTCCAAGATGTTCCGCAACGCAACTGTTGCATATTCACGAATATCTATGTGTAAGCAAAGTAAGCAAAAGAGGCCCCTATACAGGTTAAAAGCATGACACGATGAGTCTTTCTCACTCCTTACATGGATTTGAATCATCGATTCTAAACTGACACAGAACAAGTGGAATTCCACCCAATCCACGAATCTACGCTTGACGCTTAACAAGTATTCGCCTTAAAACAGCCATACAAACAAACAAACCTTGTCCTGCATCGACCTATCTTTGTAGCACATTGCTCCCATCAGACGAACGCACTCTCTTTTGACAAAGCCGAATCCTGCCTGAGGATCCTCGTGAGAAGGCAGTGATGGCGCCTTGATGGCCTCGAGGTGGCCGAGCATGTCTATGACAAATCAATAATAGGCTCTTGCCAACCGCACAAAAGATACTCACCTGTAACGAGAGGTAGCACATCCAGCTCGAGTAGGAGCGACTTGACGCCTTGGCGTTGATCTTCGTCCAGCACAAACAGGCTATTTACAATCTGAAGCAGCAAGACAACGGCTGTGTAGACATTGGAAATCTGGTCCGGCTGTAGATGGCTGCCATTTTCTTTCGCTGTTACAATCACTTGCAACGCTTCTTTGCCGACAACGCTCAATTGAGTAGCAAGAAGGCTCAGCTCTGCGTGTTTGATGAAGACGGGAAAGGTCTCTGGCTGCTTGGGTGCATGGATTTTGGAATCCAGTAACTTGAGTAAAATCACCTGGTGATCACTGACTGGGTGCTTGTCGCTTTCAATTATGTTGGTTAACATACTACAGGAACCTCTTTACAAACCCACCTCAAATCATCGACGCTCTGATACAACTCATTGAAATGACCAAATGTGATCAGCTCACTGACGACTTCATAGCTACACAAAGGCTTGAGTAACAGTTCGTGTGGGCGTGAGAGAATACCTTACCCCAGTTCAAAATTTTTGTCATCTTCAATTCCATGCAATCTCTCCATGTCGCCTAAAATAGCAGCAATGACATCTCGACCTATCTGCTTCGAAACTAGTAAATCACTGCAGACAAATTAGCCTTTGCTTTTTCAATTATACGAGTCAAACTAATGCTACCATCTTTCTTTGCTACCACGGATGCAGTTGATGACCAAGACCAGTGTGCTCATAATCAAGTTGGAGTCACTTTTGGATAACATCAAGCTCCAAACAGACCCCCTCTTTTCATTGGACATCCAAATCTTCCACATGAAATCAATAGCCGTTGCATTCTTCGTAATCATATTACAGATTGCCTGGACACACACTTGAAGAATCATGTTATTGTCCTCTATCAAAATCAGCATTAGCTCATTTTACCACCGAAAGATGTCCATAACGATTTACTTGTGCTGGCTATTTTCTCGGCTACTAATTCCTCGATCTTGTACAATGCCCCATACTGGCTGTTTCGCACAATTAGCATACGTATGGTAAAAAGAGGTACACGCATAAAAAAAAACTAACATTGCTAACTTTTGATTATCAAACACGCCTGCAACCACGTTTCGAGTCAATTTGATCAAATTAACAATGCATTTCTCGTTGGTGTCTTGTGAAAGTGTCAAAAATGCTGCATTAGACAGCTTCCAATAATCATCAGATGCACCCAATTGCACTCTTGCAGCTTGTTAATGACATCTTTCAGCGGGAGAAAACAAAAAAAAAAAAGCAAACTCTCACCTAAATGTGTTGTCCTGAAGCGTCCGTTTCACTGCAACTTCCAAAGCAGCGTCAAGCTTGTCGGATGTTTCTACTCCATTCTTGTAGCTCGACAAGTGATCTAGTATATTTTGCATTTTTGTTGGTTAAAAAGTCAATAACAAAATTGTACTGACCGCAAAGTTAACTTGGAAGAGCTGAGGAAAAATTGTCACGAGCATTGCGAGTGCATTCATGTCAGTGCTGTACATGGCTTCATTCACAGCTACATTAAAGCTTTTTGAAATACACTGGTGTCTCAATTATCTTT
>MU619427.1:0-14402 GCA_025201805.1 Parasitella parasitica | reverse complement strand
TGTACTAATGTCATAATGTACGACTGTTAGTGAGGTTTACTGTACCAAAGCATCCGCTGTATATCACTAGATACACAGTTCAGAAAGCTTAGGTTACAGCCAATTCCTAAGGAGGCCCCTAAATATCACGACTTTGGTAATTTATAAAAAAACACCATTTTTTTGTTGAAAAAAACACGAGCTGTACTCTTCGGTGATTTTTTCAGCCTTCGTTCTAATGGGGGCTGTACAGCTTGTTATTGTATTGATATGGCCAAGGCAAAATAAAACAAGATAAATAAAACAAGGGATAATAGCGACGTTTTTACCATGACAAAGTCTGCTATTTAGGAGGCAGACAGAGTATTCAAGAAATGGAAAACAAGCAGGAAGAGATGCAGTCGGTCAAATACTGCCAACTATTACTGCTACCACCGGCACTGCTGCTTTCTTCAATGATGGAAGGG
This sequence comes from Parasitella parasitica, assembly GCA_025201805.1. Taxonomy (NCBI): domain Eukaryota; kingdom Fungi; phylum Mucoromycota; class Mucoromycetes; order Mucorales; family Mucoraceae; genus Parasitella; species Parasitella parasitica. The sequence goes on along the minus strand of MU619427.1, from coordinate 13,956 downwards.
GAGGATCTGTCATTGATGAGTTCTCTCTCTTTGACAACGTGCATGACCCATGCGATACTTGTAACGAGGTTGTTGAAACTGTCACCCAGACTCCAGCTCCTCGTATTTGATGCTTGAAAAAGCAGAAAAAAATATTGGGTCGACAACAGTGAAAACATGAAGAAATGGTATCTCCAATCTTTTGAGATCAATGGGCATGCGGACCCTTGCCTCAAGCTTCCAAATGTGCCATTGTTGGGGGGGGGATGATCACTATTGCAACTGCCACTCAAGAAAAAAGCTCACTGTGTCTTGTTGCATGTTGCATTGTAAGTTTTCCATTATAAAAATGTTTGTAGAGCCAATACTAAAGTTAATTCTTAAAGGCCACCAAGAGTTTACTTTTGAGTATTGCGACCATCAACCAATTCTAAAGACATTGACTTTGATGCAAATGCTGCCAAGCAGCACAGAACTTCCTAAAATTGCTATCCATTTTGCTGTATTCGAGAAGTTGGCAAGCTTGAAATTAAATGGCTATTTGTCAAACTATGCATTCGTAAAATCGCAAAATAGCGATAATCACTTTCTATGCAACTTTGACACTACTAAGGTATGAAAAGCTGCTATAAATCCACACATTTATTCACATTTTGATTTCGATAGTTCAAATTCTTGAATAATGGCCTATTCAATAGCATGCAAATCCTATATCGTAACATCAAGGCTCATGCCTTGAACGATTTATTTTATCCGAAGGATGCAATGCAGGTTAAAAACTTCAATTGCCATGCATGTGATGTTAGTAAAAGCGTGATTATTATTAGCATCATATAGCTGCTAAAACGACCGCTCTCTCAAGGGTGACGAGAGAGTTGGTGTCGTTTTGGATGGTAACTTCCAACTGAAGCGAAAAAACAATACAAATATATCTGAACATACAGATAAATACCCAAGTATCTTTGCTATCTCGTCTGATGTAGAAAAGTTATGGGGAACAAAGGAGGAGGTGGAAGCATATGCTCTGGAGAAGGAGAGCAGTAAAGAAGAAGTGGTAAGACACAGTCTTACCTTGCAATGAGAATCCACCTTCACTAGAATGCAGTCTATTTCTACAAATAATAGTGCGGCCTTGGATGAGCTTGAGAATAGCTTTAAAGCTTCCTCAAATGCTCTTGGAAAAACTGGGGACCGCTTTGATGAGGAAGGTGTCTTCTCTGTTAATTGTGCCAGGCATGGTATGCCAATTAGGCTTTATGACATTTTTGAGAGTGAGGGGTAAGCCACTTGATATGATTCGTTGATGTAAAACAAAGTCTGATCGTGTCAACAGTCGAAAATATGCTCTTGCAGCTATAAACCACATTCTTCAACAATTGAACAACAAGCAGAAGTTACTCATAATGTATGACATTATTTGTCTTTGCAAAAACAAACTGGAGGTATCAAACTAAATCAACATAATTTTCATAAGTTATGGATTATTGCTAAAATTGATATGAAAACTAGGAAAAAATACTTGGACTCAAGGCCCGAGACCCTATATACCTTGTTATAGTTTCTCATGCTTATGCACACAGCATGCATTGTCAAGTGATGCATCATCCAAAAGTCATTGAAGGCAGTGGCAACACTGGTTAATGTCTGATGGGAAGTATGAATGTCAAACACTAATTCAATAATTAGATGGAGAGGGGGTCGAGAAATTCTGGAGTACAGCAAACAGATTCATTGCAATGACTCGACAAATGTCGAAGAGCAATCGCAAAGCTCTGCTCACTGATGTTGTTGCGCATTTCAAAAGAAATAAGATGATTGATTTATGTAAGTTAATACCCAAAAGACTTGTATAGATATTTAATGCATGTTGCAGCTTCCCAAATCGCAAAAAAATATAATAAGGCTGTTGATAAAATAAGGGAATATAATATCATCAACGCTGAATACTCTAAGCTCGAAAAAAAATGGAAAGAACATGTTGCTTTGGTGAAAATCCCTGCAACGCCTGCAGGTATCAATGAGCTGATCAAACAAGTCGAAAGCCAAAAAGCCTACGACAGACAGCTTACATATCTGCGGCTTAATGCCAGATATTTTCAGCTCGACCAAGAAATGAAAGACGAGAAGTAAGCCCATTTAGTTATACTAGTATATGTATTTAATATGTATTATAGTCAAAGAAATGTTTCTAATTGGAGGGTCTTGACGGAAAACAACATGCTGGTGAAACAGATTAACGAGCTCAAGACAAAATTTGGCTTTAAAAGTATCAGTTCTCTGAACGATCCAGCATTCCAGGAGCATCGCGACTCGATCATAAAAGTTAGATATGAGGCTATGGCTGATTTTTTGAAGCACTTAATATTTGCCAACCTCATGAAAGAGCATCGATTGGCTCAGCCTGGTTCTTCAGGTATACTGCAAGCATAAAAGCAAATAGAAAAGACATTGAATAAAATAAAAAAAACTCATAAAGAATTTAAGCATGCAATAGTAGTTTGAATTAAATGAGACATTAATAATATTTTCCGTAGTTTGCTGTTTGTGAGTATCACTACTCTAATTTGCTCGTACTCAATTAAAGGCTCTATCAAAATCAGCTTGAGAACAGTAAACATTTGGCAAAAGATGTATTTAAATTTAGAATATTTTTCACAAATTATTGCCCTACAGTCATAATGACGTTACAGCAGTAGACAAATTAACGAGATCAAGTCTCTATTGTTGTATAGCTACAAATATCTTGACAGCCATAAGAATAAGGAAATAAACCAAAAAGTAACGTGTTTGACAACAATGCTAAATAAAGTCCTCTGTTGCTACTCTCTCCCTTTTTTTGATTTTGTTTAATCACCCCTTTATTGTTATTATTATTATCATAGCTGTGTAGCATAAAGAAAGGCTGTTACTAAAAAGAAAAAAGAGACAAGTTGCATTAAAAGATTTTCAACTCGCTAGATACGACTTAACAGCGTTGAAAGTCTACCATATTGGAGTTTGGCATGCGGCCTAGTTGTCTATGTTTTTTTCTTCTCTCTCTCTCTCTCACGTTAGCTTTTTTGAACTAAACGTTTTGCCCATTTAAATTGGTCCGTTTAATTTAAACAATGCCAATATATTATCAAGACTAACAATGAAAAATACCAATTCATACATTGCATATCAATGTTTGCTAGATATAGATACTTTCCTGCATTTCATTGCATAGGACACCAGCAAGACAAAACTAGCAAATAACATTCAATTTGATACCGTGGGGCATCGGGATTATTATCGAAGCATGCTGTTTGAGGGTAATTTAGAGCAAATTAAACTTTACTTTGAAGAAATAAATCGGTTATTCTGTCGATATACACTGTAATTCATTGAAATTTATCATGATGATCTTTTAATAAACTTGTGTTGCTCCCTAAAATGTTTGTCCCGACTAATTTTTGTTTTTTGTTTAATTATCTTGTTTGTGCTATTTTGATATTGTTATTCCTTTCTTTCCTTAAAACAACAAAATAGATATGAACTGCCATCATTGTCATTCAGACGAACTCATCCTTTCCTTAAAGCAAGAACTAAATGCAAAAAATCACCAGCTGCAGCGACTTGAATTAGATATACAAACATTAAATCAAAAATATGTCGCAGAAATTGAGCGAGTTGGCAATGTCCAGCATGAAAAAGACATGGTAGAGCACGAACTAGAAGACCTCAGTAGAAAGCTATTCGAAGAAGCAAATGCGATGGTAGCAATAGAGAAGAGAGCACGCTGGCAGGTGGAAAATGAGTTGAAACAAACTCAGGAACATCTCTTGGCCGAACAAACTCAACTGCACGAGTTACGGCTTAAATTGACAACTGCCGATGATGAAACCGTGGATTTACAGCAATACCAAAGCCGAATGAAGAAGAAGAGCTGTTCTAATATGCGAGCACAGTTAGATTTAGAAGAACTGCATGGATTAAACCGTGACAGTGCAAACCATGTCATAAAGCACGAAAAAGAAGATCCATCTCAACAACAACAACAACAACAACAACCGCGCACCATTTCTATGCCACCTACTCCATCAACATCAAACCATACGATTAAAAAAGAAGGATCTGCACTTGACAGTGCTCAGTTGCAAGTCTTTTGCGACTATACAATTGCTGCTTCAAAGCAGTCGCTCTCAGTCAAAAAGCTGAATCAAACACAATTTATGAAGCATTGTTTATCAGAAGACATTGAGCCATGCCTTAGATTTGGCCCTCAATCAAAATTATCCATAAAAAAAATGATTGACTATCTGTCGAGACAGCCCTGTTTCATTGAACACATTACTTCGTTCAACATGAACGCTACACCCCCAATCATGCCCGTCCAAGCACAGCAAAGCAAGCCCATATGGGAACGATTCAGCAGCAACTCAAGCACTACTCGAAACATCGTTGTTTCCAATGCATGCTCGGCATGTGGAAGAACCGCTGATCCAGGAAATAGTAAATCGGTATTGTTGAATTATCGATTCAAATTGGACGAAAATGAAAACTGGCTGCCAATAGATCAATATTGCCGAGATCGTCTTGTTGCCGTTTGCGAATTCTTTGTGTTCATACGAAATATTCAGATGGGACTATATTCCGATAGAACAATCGAGGATTTATACACAGAAAACATTAGGTTACGATTGCAAATGTTTTACTCTCGGTAAGTGCACGGCAGCCCAGGATGAATGATCTCGATACTGACATTTCTTGCATAGTGTGGGCGCACTACCTGTCGTAATGGATGATCTAGGTCTGGACCCAAATCAAATTGGGAAAGCTACTCCACCAAGCAGTATCCACAAAGAGGGCGAGGAGGACGAAGACACAGAAGAGGAGGAAGATGAAGGAGACGTTTATCTATCCGATGCATCACTATGTACTACTGGCCCAAATACTCCTGAACCACACCCATCATCTCCCTCGATTTGGACGCTGGATTCGTCTACAACTAAAAACGATAACAATATACAAACTATTACTCTAAAATAATCGTACAATTCTCGCCTGCATTATCACTTTATTATTATTACACATATTTTATACAAATACCCTTTTTACCCCTATTACTCAAATGTCGGTAAAGTCTCTCCTATACGAAGCATTGTGTTTAACCATCGCTCGTCTTCGTCCCACGCAATGCCACTCTCTAGCATGATGCCCTTATTTTTTTATTTTTTAAACATGTCAATTAAAGAACTAGTACACATGTAAAAAAGGACCCTTACATTCAAAACACCGCGTACAAGTAAAATTTGAGTCTTCTTAGCATCCATTCTGTATAAAGATTGTCAATTAATTATCCCCTTATTCTCCTCCTTCTATGTCTAAACTAAGACTACTCACGCCTGCAGTAATTCCATGGCTTCAGGGTTAACATTGCGTTTTGACTCGCTTGATTTCAAGCTGTCCACTTGGGCTGAAATTTCAGCGTTTTTTTCATGTTGCCTCATAATCTTTTGTTGTATCTCTGTCAACTGTGCCTTGTTCTTGTTTAGTTCAGCCATTGTCTTCATAAATTGCACCACATGCATATCACGCTTATTGATTTGCTCTTCTGTTGCCTTCTTTATCTCCATTGTGACATGGTCCGTCAATTTTGGATAGAGAGCTTCCATGGTAAAATACTGGTTGTCGACTGACTTTACAAGGGCTTCTTTGCTCCTGTTGAACTGACAGAGCATGTCATAATTATCCTTTAGCTGGTCTAATTTATGCTTTGTTTCTTGGATGCTTTCTTCAATGTGATCTTCTGTCGCATTCGGAGGGATAACGTATTTTTCGAGCTCTATGTCTGCTTTTTCTTCTTGCTCTAGCGTCTCGATTTGTCGTTTGAGCCATAATATCTCTCTATGTGAGTCTAACAATTGTTTTTCTTTCTTGGTGATGGGCATATTTGACTTGAAAAAGAAAAGGCCAATTTCACGCGCCCCCAGCTTCATTCCATATGAGTACAGTGGTCACTTTTTACTGATCACGGATGTAGCATGATTCCGCTTGATAGACTACCCATAGCTCCTTCATAGTTCATTTCTCGAATGGGAGAATGATTGGAATCAAAGGGTAGTGCATTTAGTTTTGTTAATACCAAGTTCGATACGAATTACAAACAGCGGGCTTAACGCTGTTTGAGCAAGAACATTCACAGACTGATCATTTTGTCTCATTTCATCGAAGCCACGCAGTTGATAGCTGATGGGTGATGCTGGGGTACGAGTCTAATGTTAAAAAGAGATGTTGTAATACCCGTAGGATATGTCTTGGCTTTGAACAACATTGTAAAAAGAGAATGAGAACGAGAAATGGCCAAAAGGCATGGTGGTTTACCGTAGCACTTTCTTTATTAAGTTAATTAATAATGAAAAAAAAAAAAAAAAAAAAAAAAAAAAAAAAAAAAAAAAATATGTACAAATAAATAAAAGCCCAACAGATACGTATTAAAATTTGCTAGTTGTATACACTTTGCCGTTGTTTCGATGCAATTATCCAACTTTTTTTTGATTTACAACTTGGAATCATCCGTAATAAATGAAACGCCCTTGACGATATTGCTCTTCAGCTCGGGAATCGCACTAGTCAAGAGTTTATATTCGAATCTAGACATCTTTCCAATAGGCAGAATACGTTGAATGCCATCACGCCCAAACTCCAGAGGAACAGAAAAGTACTCTATCTCCTCACCAGCAATGCGATGAACTGACTGGGCGCCCTCGGGGTCAGAAGCAAGATTAACATAAGCACATTCAACCCGCGTAACTCCATTAAAGACTGATTCCACCAGGTTAAGAGTGAAACGACTACCAGCATAGGCCATTGACAAAGTGGCACTGCCAGCACCGTTCTTGGCTTTCACAACTTCATCACCGGCAAATTGGATACGTTTAGTGAGATCCTCTAGCTGTTTTTCAGATAGTTTATCTGTGCCAGGAACTTGAGATAAAAGAGGGATGATAGTAACACCGCTGTGGCCACCTACGACGACCACATTCGCTTGTCTAGGATTTGCGCCTAAACACTCTGATAAAAATGTGGATGAACGAACAAGATCCAAGGTGGTGACACCAAATATTTTGCGAGGATTATAAACGTTGTATTTCTTGAAGACTTCGGCAACGACGGCGACTGTTGAATTGACAGGATTTGAGATGATGCACATCAAAGCATTAGGAGCATACTTTGCTGCTGCAACTGCAAGATCTCTGACAATTCCAGCATTGATTTTGAAGAGATCGTCTCTGGACATACCTGGTTTTCTGGGTACACCGGCTGGAATGACAACTACAAACAAATAGTGTTGACGAGACAGTTTCCGGCATATTTATCAAGGCTAAAATTACCAATATCTGCGTTTTGGAGGGCTTCTTCTAATTCAAGGGGACCTACATGCCCAGTAACCTTGCTACTAGTGTCGACGTGGCTAAAAATAAGGCAATCTAAAGTTTTAATCTCTTTGCTTCTTAAAAAGAAGAGACTGTAACGTTACCTAAGGTCTGCAGCAACACCATGAGCATTTACGATATCATATAAAGCGAGATGAGAAATAAGATTTGATTGCTTTAATAAGAGAGAAAGAGGTTGACCAATGCCACCTGCAGCACCACATACAGTAACCTTGACCATGATTTAAGAATTATATTGTTACAGAAAAAGAATATATGAAAAAAAAAATCATATTTCCATATTTTCTCTTTAATACCACTGATTTCGCTTCTTAAATCCAGTTGTTTCAATAATCAGGCTGACTCAATTTTGAATCATTTGCAATTAGGTTTGCTTTATTAGCAATAAAGTAGGATTAATTAAAGGCAGAGGACCCAAGGATAGCAATGCTATCATGCTAAAATAACTTGAAAAGGCCATTTAACGTATAATAAAATAGAATAAAATCAAGCATATCTTGGTTTATATTAATATTCGCATTGACAGATAACAAGTAGTTGCCATATGGTATCGCTCTAAACTCGTTATATATACCACATAATTATTTCTCACTTTTTATCATTCTTTAGGAACAAATACAACTGTATACTTCGCTTAATGGAATGCGTTGTAAATAGAAAAAGGCTAGTAGTCTCTAAGACTCCTTGGGTGCGCACTGTTGTTCATCTGCGAGATAAATATTAGCCTTTTATTAAATGTTTAGTGAACGTTACACTACTTTCGGATGACAACAAGATGTCCCTCCTCTCAATAATACAGCCTCATTTCTTTGTCATTTTCAATTCGAATCGCGGATCAACATACCAGCCGTGGTGTTAAATTAGCATCTAGCGCTCTACGAGGCAAAATGTGAAATGTTTTTCATCACAATTTCTTCCTAGACATCTCCAACATTTTATAAATATATACTACACGAATTTGAATTTTGAGCAAGCTTTCGTATTCCTAAGCTTTTCTCCGCATGCTAATACAGCTTGCCGTCTGTTTTAAAAATTCCAAAATCTTGTTTTATCGAATTACTGGCAAACTTCAACTGTAAATAAACCGTAGCAAAGTAGAGGCGCAGAGGCAACAAGGCACCACAAATGAGCCATAATATCAGCCGCAGCAAGAATCAAATAGGGCATAGATGGTAGATGTATGCTTGGCAAGGTTGCCAGAGGCACGCTTCAATGCTATTTTAAGAAATCAGTGCAAATGTGGTTCAGCACATATAGCGAACCATTTAACGAAGTTTGCATTTATCTTCGTAAAACAGAGATCGAGCAAATGAAAGGTAAAGGACACATCACGACATATCAGCTAATTTAACGGCGCCAAATAAGCTTTTTCAGAATGTGGCCTTGAATGGATCAATGTCTTTCATTGAATATTGTAATGTGTATACAAAGGAGATAAGGTAAGCGTGACTCATTGGTCAAATGGCACGGTATTCGTTTTATGGCACCATTGAGTGATAATTTAATATTTTACAATTTAACATTGGGCTTACCGTCTGTGAGCACAAAAATAACTCTATTTATAGTGTATTTCGTTTGAAACCGTACAATTTTACTTGTGCATGGTAGCATTTTTATACAAAAGTAGTACCCCTTGAACGGGAGCAAATCAATTTCGCAGTAAACTTTGCAAACGTGGAAGTTTTAGAGCAAACGGGGCTGCATTTTACCACATACAAGCAGCCATTTTCGGGATTGACTTGCGGCCTATTGTTTTGAAAGGGAAAACATTGTTCATCAACAGTTTACAACGATGAAAAAGGGTTTATCCGCAGTACAATCACTAGTTGTCTTGTACGTATTGTGATATATGCACAATGTTAAATTTAGAAAGTCGCCAAATGCTGAATATAAATACAACAGGTTAAATACTTCACTTCGTTTTCTTTTGTTCGTTTTCTAAAATATACACTCAAAGTAATTAAATCCAATGAACTTTTCGACAATTTTATCAACCATTTATAACGTCAATCGTTCAAAAAATACGGATGGCTCCCATGATTTCGAATTCTGCCCTATTTGCGGTGTTGACACTTTTCAATTTAGTCATGAATTTTCCTGTTCTAAATCTTGATGGGGCTTTACTACTTGTTTTATTCTAAGCCATTACATGCATACTGCATCTATAACCGCATAACACGATACCCTAATTACATATACTGTTCATTACACATGTTAAATGTAAAAATACCCAAACATCAAACACATTAAAATAAAGTATACTTTTACAAGCGCTTTGTTCTGCCAAGGCTACAAAAAAAATTGTAAAAATTAAATATTTTGATTATACATATTGAACTATAAAGGATTCTCTTGCTATCTTCTACACGTTTTGTCAAATCAAGCAGAAGAAGGAATACATTTCGTAGTTCATCACGCATCGTTGGACTGTATCTTCGGTATTATACAGCTTACAAGAGCTAGAATACTATGATAGAGTATGAGGAAAAGCCACAGCATACACGATAAATAAAGTGATCAAAATTAATAGCTATTGAGCTTTGTATAACCACCTTAGCATATTTCCAGCTACTTCACATATAATGAAAACATGCCATAGCTCACAAATCACTAGTATCTGATCTTGCTCATTAAACAGGAACTGATGTGTGTTATGTCAAACCAACTTACTAAATAGAGTTTAACTGACATTTTAAGATTATAGGTAAAAAAAAACTAATTAGATCAAACGTCTCTCTTTTCAGCGTTACTCTGTCAGTAAACTGATTTTTTTGTCATCTATACTTCACAGTTAATCGAAAAACAAATCCACATGAATGTTGTATCCATATAAAGGCTATATATGTCATATTTAACTTAGTTATAATGTACTACGCATCATGATATTAATTGTTGGTAATTCTTTTACAAATAAGTAATAAGCTACAATTTGTAATTGACCTCTTGCAAGGTTCCAGGCTAATTCAAAGAAAATATCAAGATCAAATCGTGGGATGTTGTGAAGAAATCCTACCCAATCTTCTCTTTAATGTGAAATAGAAGAATAGGTCTCTCCTCGAAATGCTGTGATTTAATACGGTTTGACACTTCCTGTCAAACATCAGATGTTATGTGGATAAACATTGATTGGGATATATTTTAGTATAAATAGAGATCATATCTTATGTCAATAAAAGTCTTCAGTTTTGTATCTGGTTTTATTCAGAAAAGTCTTTATTGCTTTATACAAATCATATTTACATAACGTTACGCTGCACCCTTTAACACTGACACAACAGGGTCAACCTTCAGGATCATTTTTAAGTACGGATTTGGGGTCCAAGGCAAGTATACATCCAAATACTGGTATGATAGCTTTACCTCACTACGTCTTTCGATTCTCAGTATCTATCTTTGCTGTCAAGGTATTCCCAAAAGCAAATTTTGCAGATTTTTTCAAATTTTACAGCATACGTCCCTATAACAAGTAACCAATTTTGCAATTAAATCAAGTTCAAGTTTCTAAGTAAAGTAATAAAGCAAACTTTGATACATCTACTGGTAATAAGCATGTCGTAGTGTAGCTTGAATTCGGCAAGCTTCAGCCAGTTTTGTCTTTTTACGGTAAATTTGGTCAGCCTGTTTCCCAACAAACTACTAAGACACTTTGGCTTGAGTTATTATCAAAATCTTTTTGAAACTTAATTCTCTACTAGATATATAAGTTTTTAGATAGAAATGTCGAAGAAATATTTTTTCATATGTTTTTAGCAGAGGCTTGATTTATTTTCATAGCATTCAGAGCAATAAATGGTATACAAAGATACATATTATAGAACTAAAAACATAGAGCTATAACTTAGTGTGAAATTACTAGTAAAAAATATGTAAAAAAAATACTTTTTAAAACTGTTATTTATTTTTTAGATGAAGCCCATCAAAATGTCAATTAAAAACTATCTTTTTATACTAGTTTTCCAAGGGTAAATGATTATGGATATGAAGCTAAATTATATTGGATTATTCATCCAGGACGTTTTGGCAGCGAGGATTGATAAAGAGATAACCAATGGCGGATTTGACGAGTGTTGGAGTTGTTTCTATTTGTTCTTGATATTGGATTACGTCTTCTTAAATCCATGCTAGCCTGGTCTTGACGATTGTAATCTTTGTGGAATATTCTGGGTAATTTGAAGTTCATATTGATACAATTTACGGAGATTCTTTTTATGTGATGATCAGTTTATACTGATCTATAACACTTAGCTACGGAATGGTTTTTGTTTAGTCGAAAAATACCAATTTTTGAGAGAGATAATTGCAAAAACCAGAGTTGATTTTTACCCTTTTGAATGGCTTCTGCAATAAAATTGGGATCAATTTTATGTGAAAATAAAAAAAAGTAAAAAATAAAGCCAGAGAAATACAATTATAGTCTTTCCTGATTTATCAGAAAAGTTCAAGTAGAAATTAATCAGGTAAAGATCCGTTTATTACATTCAAAAATAGAGGGTTTATATACTTTCCATGAACTGAGGGAAGCGATGTGAGGATAAAGGTTTTAGTGATGAGATCCGGGAGATAGGGTAGATTGTATCTATCCCAAATGTCATGTCATATTATTTTATGATCTGATGTTTTACTCTTCAGTATGAGTTTATATTATATTGACATCCGGTTTTAGAATTGATACATCATTTCCCCCTTTATTTTCGATTAAAAGAAAAACTCAAGAAAAGGTATATGCTCTTTAAGAGAGCTTGTATTTATACTACTTGTAAAATTGCCTCACTACAGTGAGAATGCTTATTTTACAGCTTATTTGAAGAATGACTTTTGTTGACATTCTCTCACTTGTATTGTAGTTGAGATTTCGATATGTTGGTATTGAAATTGATACTATTGTTTTGGGCAGGATTGTAATATATGAGGATCCTGATTATTTCTAATGCGACTGAGCTTTCCTTATTGTGTAATAAACAAGCTATTTCTGGCATCTAGAATTATTGCAATTGTTAAAACAATTGCATTGTTTATACATGTTTGGAATTTGTTTATTTGTGATTATGAGCAGCGTTGTTCAACATTAGCATGTGCCAGGGTTGTAGGAGATTGTACTTTGATCAGGAGTGCAAGCTTCTACCAACACTTGTTAATTTTTACTTGTGCTTTTCATGTATTTCTTTCTAGGATGGATCAGCCATGATCCATCTGCATTTTATTTCATTGTAATTTTGGTGCCATATAATAGGTGCCATTTCATAACAGTAGCATACACTAGATTTAGTAAATGTCTAAGGCCCGTATCGAGATATAAGTATCAGTCTATAGCGTCATCCATCCTAATGGTGAAATGAGCTGGTTTTTTTTATGAAGCAATTTGTTCTCCTATGTTCAAATTGCCGAGACAGAATGTTTGTACAAAGGATATTCGTATTTGATTTGAGTATGTTGTGCCAGGTCTTGAAAATGAGCACAGCAGGTGATTGTATGTGATATAAAGAATATAAGAAAGTAATAAAGACTTAATTTCCCAGATACAAAACTATTAATTTATTGATTGACAAGAAGCTGTTTATTTATATTAGAATAAATCAATCTGAATCAATCTATAAAATACAATTAGGTCATGTTTGACATTTACTTGTCAAACAAGATTATAACACAGTAGTAGTCAGAGCAAGACCTATTTCTATATTTAATCAGCTAATCGTTATGAATGTGAATCATTCATCGATAAGTTGAGCTTCGCAATTCAGAATAAGTAGAACCCAAATAGATGGTTTCTTATACGACATTCTATTGAATACTTCTATTTACTAGATAAAATAATCGATGCCATTTAACCTTAGATCCGATCAGGAACGGTTGCCATGACAACTGAGTTGAGATAGTGGTAGCCATGGTATTCTATGGATACAACAGAGTCATTGTTCCTGAAGGTTTATTGTGTTTCTGATCTTTTCTTCAATTGAAATAGGCAAAAAATAATAATAAAGCAAATTACGGAAGAAAAGCTCAATGTTTATTTGAAGATCAACTTCTACTTTCAATGTCTCAGGTACCGAGTTCTTGGAGAGACTACATCTTTTGTGTATCTTCTCATATCACGTGCTTCCTTTTTTGGTAACTTAACAATAACTAATTTACGGCACACACCAAAAAGAAAATAGCGCGGTTGATTAGGCGAAAATTTATGTTTATTAAATACAATGATATACAAAGTAAAAATAAAAGGCTATAATGCATGCGATCTTTTGATCATTGTTGCTAGCCAAGAGTTGCGACATACAAAAAAGAGGTAAAAAAAACAGTTGCAGATCAAGTTTTGATTTCGATGTAGGAACATGAAACATGTCCTAAAACAGAAAAAGGGTCTATACTTGAAAGCAGCTGTCAAAAAAATATAATGTATATGTGAAATACATTCACCATGATGATCTGAATTCCACTTCTAGATTCATCCAGTTACCTTAAATTGATATAAACTACATATGCGCACAGATAATAAGATGTGCAATACAGATTTATACTATATAAGATATAAGCTAGAGACGGCACCATTAGGATGGATGACGCT